>JALPQI010005130.1:0-70886 GCA_025490895.1 Thaumatotibia leucotreta | reverse complement strand
TACAATCCCTTACTCGACCTTCATGATAGTTATGATACCCATGGGAAGAGTTGGGGTGGTGACAAATGTATTCTCACTGCGCACCACACGATAAAATGGTAAAATGTCATAGTTTAGTGCAGCAGAAGACGACAAGTCTAAATAACTGTTTTGTTGTACCTAATTAGCGAATCTAAAAAGAGTATAAGCATTAAAAGTAGATGGGCGTGGACACACAATGGACAACAAACCACCACATTGATAACGAAATCGAATATTTCACGAGGGAGTAAAATTTTACGAGGGTGAATGACTTATATGACTGAATGAAGTAGAGATTATAGGTAATCATTAAGTCTCGACCGTGATTAGGCTGCGTTTCCACCAGAGATGTGCGAGGATTTGTTTCCATACAAATGACACCTCGCTCGAGTCATTAACAGGTGTCATTTGTATGAAACATATCCTCGCACATCTCTGGTGAAAACGCAGCCTTCATCATCATCATCATATCAGCCGAAAGACGTCCACTGCTGAACATAGGCCTCTCCCAAAGATTGCCACAATGACCGGCCCTGCGCCACCCGCATCCAGCGGACTCCTGCGACCTTCACCAGGTCATCAGTCCACCTTATGAGGGGCCTACCGACGCTACGCCTTCCGGTACGTGGCCGCCACTCAAGAACCTTCCCACCCCAACGGCCATCGGTTCTACGCGCAATGTGCCCCGCCCACTGCCATTTCAGTTTAGCGATTCGGAGAGCTATTTCGGTTACTTTGCAAACGCAGCCTTAGGGCTTCTAAAGTATATCTACCTAATTTCGACCGGAGCATGAAGTCTTTTCATCCAAAGCAAAAACATATTTGCTACTTTGTGACATATTTATCCCAAACGATTATTGGCAAAAACAGAAAAAAATGCATTTATTCCTCAAAAACTTTAATAATTATTTTATGTTGACAACACAAAATTCGTAACGCTCTCATAACACGAATGCGTCGCTAAAATGAGTATTCATCCAATGTCGACGCAAAATGGGACAGAATAAAGAATAAGAGGAAATAATGCAAACAAAAACACGAGAAAGTTTTCCTTACAATATATTGATAGGTACTTCCCAAACATGAGTAGTTTAGATGCCGGTTCAACTGGGCTCGACAACGACAAAATTACGTAGGACAAACTTTTACTCCCATCCCATAGGCACTGGTTTCACCGCGAGCTACTAAGGTATGAACTATGGGCTATAAACACGAACAAAAGATAGGCACTCCTGTGTAAATAAAAGAGACACGGCGATACTCGCCCGGCTATCAGCTATCACCGCCGGGTGAGTATCGCCAAGTCAAGTCAAGTCAAGTCAAACTATTCTTTATTCCAAGTAAGCTTATTAATAAGCACTTTCGAATCGTCTGACATTATCAAGAGAGAGAAAAAAATTCTACTACTGGTTCAAACCCTACGCCGTTCCTGAGAAGAACCAGTAAGAAACTCAGGTGGACTTATTTTTTCAAAACAGTATATTAATACATCTTATTAAAATAACATGCATTAAAGAATTTATTACATAAAAAAAGATTATTATAGACATTCTTATAAAAGACAGAAATAAATAAAGGATCATAATATTAAGTAAGCCGTGTACCTTTTTTAGGGTTCCGTAGCCAAAATGGCAAAAACGCAAAAGTTTCGCCATAATTATGTCCGTCTGTCCGCAGAATAGCTCAATGACTGTTATTACTTGAAATCTGCAATTTGGTACAGGTATACACATTAATCATGCCAACAAAGTGATGCAATAAAACTAGTAAAAAAAAATTTTTCGGGTACCTCCCCGGGTGAACTGGGGATGATTTTTTTATTTCATGTAATTCTTTAGTGTGGGGTATCATTGAATTGATTGAATAGGTCTCTTAAAAATAATAAGGCTTCTAAAAAAAGTGTTTTTCCAAAGTCAATATTTTCGGAGATAATCGCCCCAGAAGAAAAAAAAATCGTGTCCCCCCCCTCTAACGTTTGATCCGTAGGTGGGCATTTTCGCGAGAAGAGATACAAAAACTTATTTGTTCTGAAACAGGTAAATTTTATGTTTTTCCTGCTCAGAATCACGAGCTTTTTCGATCCTACTAGAAGAAAAAAAGTGTCCCACTTTTTGTTTCTACGTATATTACGTAACCGTTTTTCAAACACTTTGTACCTACAGCGGTTACAAAGTGAAGAGCATGTAAAATGTATGAAAAATGTGGGACCATTTTTTTCTTGTACTTTTTTCTCCTATATTGAAAGAACTCGTTATTCTGAGTAGGAAAAACATTAAATTTACCTACCTTAAAAAAAATTTTTTTTTTTATCTCTTCTCGCGAAAATGCCCAGGTCCAAAAAATATGAAAGAAATTATGAATAATGGGCTTATGAAGAACTTTAAAATAAAACTATTTAGAACATAATCGGCCCAACTGTTTTTGAATAACTACGGCATCCTACACTGAACGTGGCCCGACATGCTCTTGGCCGTTTTTTTACACGGGAGTGCTTATCTTTTGTTCGTGTTTACAGCCGATAGTTAATAACTTAGTAGCTCGCGGTGAGACCAGTGCCTTATCCGACCGAAAGCAATAGATGCTTTGTTTCCCTAAATTAGGATCAAAGTGGAATAACAAGGTTACATAATTTTGGGACGAGTACAGTCGCCACCAAATATATCGGAGCTGCCACAGTACTAAAAATATCTGAACATGCAATCTAAAGGCCCGGCCACGACATTGGTCTAAAGGTGCATTCAGACCAAGCGAACATTCTAACCTCCCACTCTACGAAATTCGATCGTTACACAAAACGTGATTGGTTGATTGCGTAGAGCGGGGGATAGAACAGCGAATGATCTTTTGGCCTGAATGCACCTTTACGCTTTGATAATACAAGCCTGCTCAGATGTTTTTCAGCCTCCGTAGCCTAGTTGGTAGTGACCCTGCCTACGAAGCTGGATGTTCCGGGTTCGAATCCCGGCGCTGTTCCTTGGTCATGGCTGTGTATGTATTTAAGTTTGTACATGAATCTATCTATTATACAATATACCATTGCTTGATATCCACATCACAAGCCTTAATTGAGCTTACCGTGTGACTAGGTCGATCTGTGTAAGATATCCTAGGATATTTATTTATTTTAGGTTACCTCCCCTACTCGTAAAGTGGGGATATTTTGTTTTTATTGAAATCCTGCATTGTGTACTTTCTTTGTTTACCCTTGAGTTGAATCCCTTTGCGTAATAAAGTATTTTCTGCGATAAAATCGTAAAACAATCTTTCAAATTACAGCAATATTTCAAGTTTTGACAACAGACTGGAGCGGCAATAGCAAGTTTTTATTTAAGTACCCAAGTTCTGAATTTATTTCAGCAAACGTCAACGGTAACTTGGCCTAAATAAACTATATGAATAAAGTTTTAACTTGGCAATGTATCTCATTATAATGCATTTATTTTCGATTTGTTTGCTCTACTATATACCTATGTATAATTGTTCATTAAATACTACATAAGAGCGAGGAAGCTAGAACGTACGCTTTATATTAAGGTTAATATTATCGCAATACTGATGCGTTGTGCGAGGAAGTCGCCAGCTCTTCGGTCGTTAGTTACGTCAACCAGACGTTTCGCGAGCAAATCATTTTCGTGCGCTGGGGCCCCACGAACTTAAAATTTCTACGCTAAACGGTACAAAATCGTACTCGTACTCCGATAAGGTACACCCGGCTAAGATCGGATCTAATGTAAGATCGGATGACCGCAATAACTACTAAAATAGTAGCCTTTTTTCCTCACTGGCAATATTATGCATGACGCCATTTCACCCCGCCCCTCTCGCTAGTATGCAGCAACCGCTCAGCTGCATCAGTCGTGAGTCGTGAGCTACGAACGTTTAAAAAAAAGTGAAGTTTTCCGAGATTTTTTGGAGATCTGATCTTGTAACAGGAAGCTATGCACCTTCTTATCCTTACTTTAGAGTTGAAATTAGATACTAGTCCGATCTTAAGCCCAGAAGGTTTTTCGGTTGGGTGTTGTGACGCCCTGTCTCTTGTGTAGGGATTGGGGAATATAAATAATACGATAATTATGGATTGCGAATATCCAGTTACGCTCGTCCGCTAGCCACACGGGCTGCAGGTAGAATGCCTACCCACCGCCCCGCTACCGGGGAGCTCAACTGACATTCCTTTTATTATGTATTAAATAGTCACATGACGTCACAGGTGTCTTGAAAAAAAAATAGTGCAAGTTTGAGTATCGATTACTCCAAAGCTATTCGGCTGAGCGGCATCAAGTAAATTTATATTGAAAGCTTGATTTCTTTTTTATCACGTACATCGCACATCTACGGGTAAAAATTAGTGAGAATACCTCTGATACTCCTGGGGCCTGTTTATCAAAAGCTTGTAACTTGTAATATAAGCGGAAGTCCTTATCTACATAATTAAGAGACTTCCACTTGTATCACAAGTAACTATCTTTTGATAAACAGGCCCTTGATGATGACTGTACACGGATAAACGGATTTTTCTCTGTCACTCAAACGAAGGTGTCATTAGAGTGAGAGAGACAAATCCTCCATATTTACGAATTTCGTTTTTCGCGGTAGGCCCTACCGCTCAGCGGCCCGCTGAGCCTAGCGTGTAAGTACTACTCGTATACCAGAAACCATTTAAAACGAATATACACATTAATATAATTTTAAATGTATTTTTCGCTCCATTAAGAAAAGGGTTGACAGTTACAGGCGATTTTCCCTTTTCTAATTTCCCCTAAAAGCCATTGGCTTTTGCAACATCATAATTTTTCCCTTTTTCACTTACTTTTTAGTGGCTGGGTGTTTTACATATTTGGATATTGGTTCTTAACTTAGATATGATGCTGGGTTTTTTTTCGACATAAAAACCTGAGTGTTACCATTATAAGCATCATTATTTTTCACTAATTTATTTATAACTAGCTTTTGCCCGCGGCTTCGCACGCGTAGATTCTATGAAAAAATGTAGACTTCTATGAAAAAAAAAAAATGTTCAACCGACTTCAAAAAAGAAGGACGTTACCATTTCGATTGTATGTAGTTATATATTATGCATATTACACGGTTTCCTGCAAATAATGAATCCTATTTTGTTTTTTTTTTCTCAGGAGATTCAAAAGTGGCCGAAATAAGTTTAATATTGTGATTTTTTTTTTGGGTTTCGCCTTGACTTGTCGACAAAATGAATGTTGTTTCAAAGCAACGGTTCAAATATTTTCATTTCATCGACAAGTCATTCTGTCGAAGAATAGTTTTCAGTAAATTTTAATCAGGGAATTTTGAATGGTGCTTGAGGTTTTCCTTTACGGGTTCTTATTTTAGTTTGATTCAAATTTAGTAATATTTATTCCGTAGTTCTTAACTAACCCTGAACCTACTTTGATAGCTGTTTGCTTATGTGTGGGGTCACAGTTGTAACCTAACTTAAACATATTTTAATAGCCGTTCGTTTCTATGTGGGGTCGCACTGGTTGCAGTTCTAACCAAACCTAAACCTACTTTGATAGCCGTTTGCTTTTGTGTGGGGTCGCAGTTCTAACCTAAACTAAACCTACTTTGATAGCCGTTTGCTTTTGTGTGGGGTCGCATTTCTAACCTAACCTACTTTGAGAGCCGTTTTCTTTTGTGTGGGGTCGCAGTTATAACCTAAACTAAACCTGCTTTGATAGCCGTTTGCATATGTGCGGGGTCGCAGTTCTAACCTAACCTAAACCTACTTTGATAACTGTTCGCTTATGTGTGGGGTCGCAGTTCTAACCTAAACTAAACTTACTTTGATAGCCGTTTGCTTTTGTGTGGGGTCGCAGTTCTAACCTAACCTACTTTGATAGCAGTTTTCTTTTATGTGGAGTCGCAGTTCTAACCGAAACTAAACCTGCTTTGATAGCCGTTTGCTTATGTGTGGGGTCGCAGTTCTAACCTAACCTAAACCTACTTTGATAGCTGTTCGCTTATGTGTGGGGTCGCAGTTCTAACCTAAACTAAACCTACTTTGATAGCCGTTTGCTTTTGTGTGGGGTCGCAGTTCTAACCTAACCTAAACCTTCTTTGATAGCTGTTCGCTTATGTGTGGGGTCACAGTTTTACCCTAACATAAACCTGTTTTAATAGCCGTTCGTTTCTGTGTGGGGTCGAACTGGTCGCAGTTCTTACTTAACCTAAACCTACTTTGATAGCCGTTTGCTTATCTGTGGGGTAACAGTTCTAACCTAACCTAAACCTATTTGAATAACCGTTCATTTCTGCGTGGAATCGCAATGGTCGCAGTTTTAACCTAACCTTAAACTACTTTGATAGCCGTTTGCTTATGTGTGGGGTCGCAGTTCTAACCTAACCTAAACCTACTTTAACCCTTGACTACCTACGTCCTATTTGTATCACACAACCACCTACCTGCGGTCCTGGAGACCGCTTCTTCTTATGGGACCTGATTTATTTACTTTGGCGTGACTGAAGGGGGTTTAAATAAATTAAATATACTTTAAATAGTTTCAGGCATTTATTAACCAACAAGAATACAAAAATAATCAACATTTTGTATTTTAAACTTAACATATTTATTAACTTGTTGTATTTTCGATTACAAAACTTAGTATCTTTCAGGGTATGAGATTACAAAATTAAGAAACATAATATAAAGCTTTTCATTATAAAAAAATAAAATTGAGCAATCAAAAATGCTATTAAACTATCTAATTTGGTTACAAATAAGATATTTTTGTAAAATTACATGCTTTAGAAATAACCATTTTTGTCTGCCGTCGACACACAATTTGTTCGAACATTCACATTCAAAACAAGTTTCTAGTCCCGTGGAAGACGCTGATTATTTGCACGACGCTCTAAATAGGGTTTCACTAATTTTTCGGCCAGTTTCTTCATATTTTGAACCTTTTTTCAAAACTGTGTTCAAAATTTAAATAACACAACCACCTACGTGCGGTCACTGAGACACCTACAAAATGTATCGTAACCACCTACATGCGGTCTCACGGACCGCCGATGCTACTTTATTACTCACAAAATCCAAATGAGTGCACGTCTGAAGGAGTCGACAGCATGGCCAGCACTGCGGAGGTGCTGGGCAAAGGTACAAGGTCACAGAGGCATGAGCGATGTACTGGCGTTCAGTTATTGTCAATTTTGAATAATCCAGTGTCTGTGAGACCGCACGTAGGTGGTTAAGGGTTAATAGCCGTTAGTTTCTGTGTGGGGTTGGAGTTCAAACCTAACATAAACCTACTTTCAAAGCCGTTCGTTGCTGTGTGGGGTTACTATTCAAACCTAACCTGAACCTCCTTTGATAGTCGTTCGTTTCTGTGTGGAGTCGCATTTCTAATCTAACCCAAAACCTACTTTGATAGCCGTTCGTTTCTGTGTGGGGTCGCAGTTATAACCTTTCCTAAACCTAAGTAGAATCTTACCTTATTACATTCTGTTTGAAGTCTGTTTCATTGAACAGCATATTAGTACGACATAATTAAATACTTGATTGCAAATAAACTACACGAATTAGAAAGCTGAATTTACAGTGAGGCGGCCCGCGTACCCGCGCTGCTTATACTACCTATATACATATACTGTCCGCGAGCTGTCAAACAAACATTTGAAATTCGTTCGCTTTGAATCATATGTCTCAATGCAAAATTGTAGATATTTTTAACGAACAAACAAATTAATATGGTTTTGTCTAGACTTAAAAAATAAAACCTCACAATGACCTTTTATGTAGCAAACTGCATTACTTACCAAAATTTAATATTAAAAGTATCTACGTATTCATCGTACCTATATAACATGGTATGTAGATAAGTACCTACATCTTCATTGGCAAGAACACTTCTATGAAGTTTTGAATTAAATAACCCAACGAATCTGGTTCCTTCTTACAAACTTAGGGAATGAATTTTCAAAAAACCTGAAACACGTGTTTACTTATTTATTGTTAAAAACATTCATGTGAAGTTTCGAATAAAATAGCCCAACTAATCTTATTTCCCCGTTCAAACTTTAACCCTCCATTTAACCCCCATAGGGAATGAATTTTCAAAAAACCTGAAATACGTGTTTACTTATTTATTGTTAAAAACTGTCATGTGAAGTTTCGAATAAAATAGCCCAACCAATCTTATTTCCCCATACAAACTTTAACCCTCCATTTAACCCCTTTAAGGGATGAATTTTCAAAAAACCTGAAACATGTGTTTACTTATTTATTATTAAAAACATTCCTGTGAAGTTTCGAATAAAATAGCCCAACTAATCTTATTTCCCCATACAAACTTTAACCCTCCATATAACCCCCATAGGGAATGAATTTTCCAAAAACCTGAAATACGTATTTACTTATTTATTGTTAAAAACATTCATGTGAAGTTTCGAATAAAATAGCCCAAACAATCTTATTTCCACATACAAACTTTAACCCTCCATTTAACCTTTTTGAGTGACGAATTTTCAAAAAACCTGAAACATGTGTCTACTTATTTATTATTAAAAACATCCTTGTGAAGTTTCGAATAAAATAGCCCAACTAATCTTATTTCCCCATACAAACTTTAACCCTCCATTTAACCCCCACAGAGAATGAATTTTCAAAAAACCTGAAATACGTGTTTACTTATTTATTGTTAAAAACATTCGTGTGAAGTTTCGAATAAAAGAGCCCAACAAATCTTATTTCCCCATACAAACTTTAACCCTCCATTTAACCCCCACAGGGAATGAATTTTCAAAAAACCTGAAATACGTATTTACTTATTTATTGTTAAAAATATTCATGTGAAGTTTCGAATAAAATAGCCCAACTAATCTTATTTCCCCATACAAACTTTAACCCCCCATTAGCGCCTCTAAATATTATAAAAAATGTACATGCCAAGTTTGAACTCTCTAGGACCAGCGGTTTGGGCTGTGCGTTGATTTAAGTCAGTCAGTCAGTCAGTCAGTCAGTCAGTCAGGACATTGCCGTTTATATATATAGATAACTATTAAGAAATAACTTGATATATTTTATCGTCTATTTCTCTTTTTATGGCACTTGTTATGAAAAAAGACGTTCGATACACGTGTAAAAACTTATTTTTAACTCGGGTGATTGTCGACCTCGTTTTACTCGGACTCCAAGTTTCACCCTCTCGAAAAAAAATTTTTTTGCACTTGCATCGAAATGTACTATTTTAGTACAGATGGTGCCTTTTTTAGGCTCTAGTACGAGAAGTGGGTCATTTTACGTCAAGTCCAAAACTTCGGAGGGCCATCTGTACTAAAAAACGTTGTACGAGACACGTGCAAAAACGAAATTCGTTACTCGCGTCGAGTTAAAACATTCCCTATCGGTCGTGTTTTAAAACATCGCCACTCGTTTCGAATTTTATGTTCTTCGCAATTAATTTGTGCCGTTATCTACTATTTTAATAAAAATGATAGGTACAGTATCAATTCCGTCCCATTTGCCCAGTATTCTCTCACTCTAGACAATTTTTTTTTATTCTGGTAGATACTGGTGGTATTTACTCGTAATATTTTAAACTGTTTCAGCTACCACCTTATTACACCTTCATAATATTCTATACGGAAACATACAATTAATTCAAGACACAACCACATTAGAGAATATCTTCGTACTATATAATTTCGCCAAAGTACAAATTAATTTCACGTGGGAAATTCCTGCGGGGAAAGGGTTACTCAGTAGACATTTGTATTCGGTTACAGCAATTGACGCAAGTGCCTCGCTTTATGTTAAGGCTCTAGCATGCTTAGCCAAGTTGCCAATCGCTAGCGCTTAGTAGCGTATCGTAGTTTTCCCTCTCTGTCACTCTTTCGTATTAGTGCGACAAAGACAGTTAGCTACGATTGACGATTAAGCGCTAGCGATTAGCAACTTGGCTAATCACCCTGGTAGCCGTACCATGAGCTGCCGCGGCGTTATTAACTCGCATTTACTTTATATCCCGCTCACTCGCGCCAATAGGCGAGTGTGAACGAGCAAGATAGAAAGTACATTTAAGAGTGTTGCTATTGTTGCTGTTTGTACACATTGGCCAAATGTTGGGCAAACTAAGGGATGCCGTTACACGTGAGAAAAGTACTCGATAAAATTCGCCGCTACCCTCACCCCTTTGTATGATGATTGACGCATATGTGCGTCGGTGGCAGTGAATGAGTTAGTAACGCATGGTAGACACACTGTAGCCGTACCATGACTTCGCAAGTAATCGGTAACGTTAGGTTTGGTGGGGGATAGAATGAACATTCGCTCGTTTGGTCTAAATTCACCTTAACGGAAACTCAGCATAATCGCTCTAGTAGGTACATAACTTAAAGTAGAGGCATCGAAAGAAGTCGTTTTTGACGTTTGTTTGCACATGAAGTTCTGTAAATGTTCACAGTTAGTATAAAGGAGCAAATGTCAAACTTCATTGTTGCCTGTACGGAATAGTGATGTTACTACTGTTGCTGCAATTTACCGATACGTCAATGGAAATAAATTAAGTAAACCTATTTATAAGGAGGTACGAATAAATGCTATAATAGTAGGTACGCAAATATTTTCTAAAAGTTTGTCATGGCTTCGACAGGTCCTCGCGAGCCCCTGTTTAAGAATATAATTACATTGGAAACTGGATAAGTGGAATCGCAAGGGACCGACTGTGTAGTTCCGCTTATCCAGGTTATCCAGTTTTCCATTTAACCAGGTTGAAGTAAAACGTAATCCCACTTACAGAGGCTCTCGCTAACAGAGGTTGTGGATGCTATGAATTTTGCTTATAGAGGTCACGTCCTATCCGTCCTATAAAACATCCTACCTAAATGTGACTTTGCGTCATTCATTATGACGTCACCGGCACCAAAGTTTCGCTGCCTGCTAATGATTCTAAGTAAGATTACGAAACGCTTTTTTTAATTCGGATTATCTAACACTTTATTAATTAAACTTTTTTAATGGCAAGTAGGTACCAGATCTAACGCCCTTTCGCACTTGACTGAAAATTTTACGACGGTAAAATCGAGCGTTTCACAACACTATTGTGAGCTGTCAAAAACGACTTTTTTCGATGCCCCTACTTTAATTGAACCGATCTCTTCCGGTTCAATTATGTTGTATAATAGAACAATTATTTAATTTCGTGCCCCCGTTTGTCAGCCTCCGTAGCTTAGTTGGTAGTGATCCTGCCTACGAAGCTGGAGGTTACGGGTTCGAATCCTGGTGAAAACATTATTTGTGTATTTATTTACCACAAAAATATTTGTTCCTTGTTCATGGCTGTCTATGTATTTAATATAATACTTAAATACAAGTACCTATCCGTATTTATCTATTATAAAGACCGTCGCTTGGTACCCACATCACAAACCTTCATTGAGCTTACCGTGGGACTAGGTCGATTTGTGTAAGATATCCCAAAACATTAATTTCATTTATTTATTTATACATAGTTATTGATGTAACATCAATTTCAAGTTTCTAAGTTTCCGGCCAGTAATATTATTTTGAAGCCTTACGTGACGAGATTCTGAAACGCCATATACGACCCAAATTGGAAGAAATAAGGAAAAATCCCGGTTTTGGTAGCCCTATTCGGAGACAACGATCGTTCATTAAAGTTAACTGTATCCAACTGTCAGCCCTGAATCACAAGTTCTTGGTTTACGGTTATATTCAGGGTCCGTACCAAGAGTTCACAAGTAACGTTTACTGCGTTTACTCGATACGTATAACGTGCGTCAGCAGAAAGCGAAAAAATGTAAACAAACCTAAAATTTTGAATTTTTCCATAATTATACACTTTCAGAATACACATACATGTAGGATTTTCATTTGCTGTTGTGTCTTATGTTAAGTTGATTGCTATTAAGTAATTTGCGTGAAAGGGAACGAATGGAAAAGGACGAATGAACGGAGTGAGTGAGAGAGGAGATGGGATATGGCGGCGGTTGATGTACAAGCTTTTTTCCGTGTCCGTGGAAATAAAATATAAATTGAGTTACAAAGTGATTTTATTTAAACTAAAGGGAAGCCTCCCTACAAATTCTCGTCCGGGATGTGCTCGAAGTGTTAGACGCAGAATATAACTAAAGTTACGAACATTGTTACGACGCGATAACCGGCGTGCACGCGCATAACCTAAAAGTCGAAATGTGTGTGTGCATGTTGATTTGAAGACGAACGACGAACTTTTTAAACGACGAAAAACGAAGTAAGACGCATTAGACATGGTTCCGAATCCGAATCCAGACGACGGGAAGCAAGCAGAGACCGACTCCAAGAAGAGCGGGGCAAGCACCAGCGCATGTCACCTGACCTTGGGCGACAGTTTCTGTAATGTTACTATCACGAAGTTCGACGGAGAAGATAAGATGTATTCCTCTGCAAAGTGGGCGCAGGACATCGAGGACAACGCTGAAGTCTTCGGGTGGACCGCGCAGCAAAAACTCGTCATCGCCCGAAGATCTCTTACTGGTACAGCAGAGCTCTGGTTACGATCTGAAAAAGTATTCAAAACCTACGAAGACTTGAAAACGGCACTTCAGAAGGAATTTACCGATACGCTGAATACGAAGGAAATGCACGAGTGGATGGCTAATCGTAAAAAACTTAAAGACGAGTCATACTACCAGTACATGCTTAAAATGAAGGAAGTGGGAAAGAGAGCTAAATTTCCGGACTATATAGCTATCCAATATATTATAGACGGAATTGTCAACAGTGAAGTGAATAAAACCATATTATACGGTGTCTCGACGTACTCGGCGCTTAAAGAAAAGTTAATTATTTATGAAAAAATGAAGACTAAGATGAAGACGCCCGATGTGCCGGAACGACCTAAAAAGCTAGCATCGTCATCATCTGTTTCATCCTCATCAGCTGTGCGGCGGTGCTATAACTGCGGGGAATCGAATCATGTTGCAACGTCGTGTCCAAACGGAGTTAAGTGCTTTCGCTGTAATAAATTTGGCCATATTGGAAGTTCATGCAACAAGGCTGCGGGAAGCGGAAGTGGAACAACGGCAACGCCACCAGAGCAGTCGGCGAGTCAAGGCGCCAACATAACGTACGGAAAAGGCGCGAATACCGGAAACGGACGAAGATCGATGTTCGTGCAAGGACTTCCAACAGAGGGCGTGCAAGTTGCGAATGAATACATGAGCGAATTGAATGAACCCGAGGATGAGTCTATGGTGAGTGAACGAAACGCCGGAACGTCACATACGAGCATGTCTTCCAGTTGTCAATGTCATCAACAGATTCTAACCGTAAATCGTGAAACTTCTTCAGAGAAGTTTATGAAAAACATTAAAATAAACGGAGTCTTAGTAAACGCCCTTGTAGATACAGGTAGCGAGGTAAATTTAATTTCTTTGACAGCAGTTAACGATTTGCACTTAATGTACGAACCTGGAAGTGAGGGTCTCACGGGTCTAGGTGGTAAGAAGGTTCAATCGATAGGCAAATTCGACATTGATATCGAATTGGATGGGTATCGCTACCATATATGTTTTTATATTGTGGACAGAAGGGCTATACCTTATGAAATTTTATTAGGACAGTCATTCTTAGGTGGCGTATATGTTTCAATAAACAAAGGTTTGGTCAAGGTGAGTCCTAAGTCAAATGATGATTCATATTTGTGTTTTCTGTCCACCAGTGATGAAGAAGAAAGATACCCAGCAGCTATACAACAAATGGTGTCAATGTACAAACCCCTTAAAGTGAAAGAAGCTCCAATAAAGATGAAGATTATCTTAAAAGATGAACTACCTGTTGCTCAACGGCCACGACGTCTAGCACTGACAGAAGAAGAAACAGTTAAGAGGCAAGTACAAGAATGGTTAGCACAAGGTGTTATAAGACCTAGTTTCTCTGAGTATGCTAGTCCTCTAGTATTAGTGAAGAAAAAAGATGGTAATACAAGAGTATGTGTTGATTATCGTAAAATAAACCAGAAGATGGTGAAAGATGAGTATCCATTACCTGTGATTGATGATCATATAGACAAGTTGTGCCATGCAAGAGTTTTCAGTACTCTCGACTTAAAAAATGGATTCTTCCATTTGCCTATTGAGGAGGATTCTATCAAGTATACTTCATTTGTTACTAGCAGTCCAGAAGGGCAGTTTGAGTTCCTCCGTGCCCCGTTTGGACTATCAATCTGTCCTAAATACTTCATGAGGTATATCAACATTATTTTTAGAGATCTCATAGCAAGAGGGATAGTTCTTGTTTTTATAGATGACCTTATTGTTTTAGCAGAAGATGAACAACAAGCTACAAAAAGACTGGAAGAGGTACTTAAAGTATGTGCAGACTATGGACTAGAAATAAACTGGAAGAAAACACAATTGTTACAAAGATCTGTAGAATATTTAGGACATGTGATCTCCAATGGAACTGTGAAACCATCTCCAGAGAAGACGAAAGCCGTGCTCAGGTTTCCCGAGCCCCGAAGTTTAAAAGAGGTACACAGTTTCCTTGGACTAACCTCATATTTTCGTAAATTCATTCCTGATTACGCTATGATAGCAAGGCCGCTAAGCGAAGTACTGAAAAGCAGTGGCGAGTTCATATTTTTCGATGAAGAAAGACGGGCATTTGAGATGTTGAAAAGTAAGCTCTGTTGTGAACCAGTCTTAAAAATATTTGATATAAATCTGGTTACAGAGCTACACACAGACGCTTGCAAGTATGGATATGCAGGAATTCTTATGCAAAGAGATCCAGCAGATGGAAACATGCATCCAGTTCACTACTTTAGCCGAAAGACCAATGAAGCACAGCAGAACTGCAGTAGCTATGAACTTGAAGCACTTGCTGTGATTGAAGGTGTCAAGAAGTTCCGAAAGTATCTCCTGGGTATACCTTTTACCATAGTCACAGATTGTGAAGCTTTCCAGAAGACCGTAGGAAAGAAGGATGTGTCAGCAAAGGTAGCACGATGGATAATGTTCCTACAAGACTTTGAGTATACGGTGGTTCATCGTGCAGGAGATAAAATGCCACATGTAGATTCATTGAGTAGAAATGTAGGCATTATAAATATGGAACTGCATGCACGTATTAATAATGCTCAGGACTCAGATGAAGGTCTCCGAGCAATTAAGGAGGTCCTGAAGCAGAAGAATGAATATCAAGACTACTTTATGGAGAGAGGTATAGTTTATAAAGGAATTGAAAAGAGATTGGTAGTACCAAATGTAATGGACATGGAAATCATAAAAAATATGCATGGGCTTGGACATTTTGGGAAGAAGAAGATGAAAGACCTGATAGAAAAGGACTATTATATTTATGATTTGGATGACAAGATTGAAAAGACTATTTCTACATGCAATACCATGTATACTAGCTAGCAGGAAATCTGGTAAACGAGAAGGGTGGTTACATCCCATTGATAAGGGGGATCTCCCATTGCATACGCTGCACTGTGACCACTTAGGACCTCTGGATATGACGAAAAAGATGTACAATTATGTCCTTGTTGTTGTGGATGCCTACACAAAATTCGTGTGGATTTACCCTACAAAATCGGTAACCGCTAAGGAGACTGTACAAAAGCTAAGATCACACCAGAAAGACTTCGGGAATCCCATCCGTATCATCACCGACAGAGGGACGGCATTTACAGGAAAAGAATTTGAGGAATACTGTCAAGAAGAGGAAATCGAACACATCAAAATAACAACTGGGGTCCCCAGAGGTAATGGACAAGTTGAAAGAATTAACCGTACAATAATCTCAGTCCTGTCTAAACTGTGTATAGAAGAACCTACCCAATGGTATAGACATGTAAGCAAAGTTCAACGGGTGCTCAATTGTACTTATCAGCGGTCGATAGGAACATCACCATTCCGATTGCTCACTGGAATTGAACTGAAAATGAAAGGAGACCTTGAGTTGTTGAAACTGCTTGAGGAAGAAGATAAAAAAGAATTTATGGAACAACGGGATGAGTTAAGGAGAGATGCAAAAGCCCAACTATTGAAAGTTCAAGAGGAAAACCGAAAGACTTACAATCTGAAAAGAAAAAGAGGACCAGCCTATAAGGAAGGGGACCTGGTAGCAATCCAGAGAACTCAGTTTGGAGCTGCTCTCAAGTTAAAACCAAAATACTTTGGTCCATACATAGTAACCAAAGTAATGGGTAATGATAGGTATGAAGTAGAAAAAATAACTAGCAGCACTGAGGGACCTAAGAAAACGACTACAGCTGTGGACTGCATGAAAAGGTGGACTTGATATGACCTACCTTGACCCTACCTTTGTTTAGCCTGCTGTGTGTCAATTGTATGCTTAAGTTACTGACTGCATGTACTTTATAAGTGTGTACCTCTTATGTGGCATCCTGAGCCATAATGCTAATGGTTTTGTAATATAACAACTAATAAGTTTGGCTGGCCCAATAATGCTTGTTCTGACTAACATTCAAAAGGAAAATGTATTATTTTAACTGCTTCTTTCACACTTTTAAGTTAAATTAATAACCTAAATATCTATGTACTTGCACTAAAGACTGATTAGAGCAATAAGGGGTTTATTTTGCTTGTTTAGCTGTTGGATATGAATATTTTATGCCCACATGTTACATGGGCGCAACTTTTATATTATTAAAGGAAAAGCTTTTGAGCTACAATTGTTTTCTAGATTGTAAAGGTGATTAGAGTCGCCTATGGATTTAATGTTTGCTTATTATTGGTTAACAATAAACAGTCTGAGCCAGACTGGCCTACAGGAATGGCCGAGGATGTAGGATTTTCATTTGCTGTTGTGTCTTATGTTAAGTTGATTGCTATTAAGTAATTTGCGTGAAAGGGAACGAATGGAGATGGGATATGGCGGCGGTTGATGTACAAGCTTTTTTCCGTGTCCGTGGAAATAAAATATAAATTGACAGTAGAGGCATCGTAAGAAGTCGTTTTTGACGTTTGTTTGCACATGAAGTTCTGTAAAAATTTGACAGTTGGTATAATGGAGCAAATGTCAAACTTCATTGTTGCCTGAACGGAATAGTGATGTTACTGCTGTTGCTGCAATTTACCGATACGTCAATCGAAATAAATAAGTAAACCTTTTTTTATGGAGGTACGAATAATTGCTATAATAGTAGGTACGCACATATTTTCTAAAAGTTTGTCATGGTTTCGACAGGTCCTCGCGAGCCCGTGTGCCCGGTGGATACGCGGCTTTACAGACTGTGTGGAACTTGACAACCAGATAAATGTCATAATTGTTATTCAATTCAATGTATTTATTCACATAAGCTAGTATTAACACCAAATCACTTACTAGTTACATCATAAAAATAAATAAAAAATTAAAATTATGTTAAAATAATAGTAAGCACATAATAATT
The DNA here is from genome assembly GCA_025490895.1 of Thaumatotibia leucotreta. Classification (NCBI taxonomy): domain Eukaryota; kingdom Metazoa; phylum Arthropoda; class Insecta; order Lepidoptera; family Tortricidae; genus Thaumatotibia; species Thaumatotibia leucotreta. The sequence continues at coordinate 53,487 of JALPQI010005130.1, read as the reverse complement.
ACAAATTCAATTATAAAATCACGTATAATTTTATTTTTCGTAGAATAATAATTTATATACCACTACGTTATTTATCACCTAGATGTGCTCTGATTTTAATAAATGGTTTTAGTGAGTTTATATACTGTATTTACGGCATTTCTCTATTTGGCATATCTACATTGCACTCTGAGCTAGCAGCACGCAAGTTTGCCAACGTGGGTTGGGAGTGGTTTGCTATGAATTTTGCTTATAGAGGTCAAGTCCTATCCGTCCTATAAAACATCTTACCTAAATGCGACTTTACGTCATTATGACGTCACCGGCTCCAAAGTTTCGCTGCCTGCTAATGATTCTAAGTAAGATTACCAAACACTTTTTTAATTCGGATTACCTAACACTTTTTTAATTAAACTTTTTCAATGGCAAGTACCAGATCTAACGCCCTTTCGCACTTGACTGAAAATTTTACGACGGTAAAATCGAGCGTTTCACAACACTATTGTAAGCTGTCAAAAACGACTTCTTACGATGCCGCTACTTTGAGTTACAAAGTGATTTTATTTAAACTAAAGGGAAGCCTCCCTACATACATGAGCACGCGCGCGCGAAGGTGCATGCAGACCAAAGAGCATTCGCTGTTTTATCCCCCACTCTACGAAATCAACGAATCACGTTTCATGTAACGACCGAATTTCGTAAAGTAGGAGGATAGAACAGCGAATGCTCTTTTGGTCTGCATGCACCTAAAATACAACACTAAATTAATCTCATATTTACGTGTACGTATCACATACTAGATTAATACATTTATTGTACGTGAATTCAAGGGATATAGGTTTTAAGTCGCTGATAAAACCAAGATTCAAATTCAAAATTCTTTATTCTGTTAAAAGGTCGTATAAAAATCAGTCCCTTTAAGTTATTTGCAAAATAATCTGAACCGGGAGGCACCGATCTTCCACATTTTTATTATATTTATTACAAAAATTTTATTAACGTAAAAAATTATCTACCAATACTAACGTGCTTCACGATATTTTGTCTATGACAAAACATGATATTTGTCTAGTTGGTAGTGATTAGTAGGCAGAGGCCTACGAAGCTGGAGGTTCCGGGTTCGAATCCCGGCGAGGGCATTATTTGTGTATTTATCACAAATATTTGTTCCTTGGTCATGGCTGTCTATGTATTTAAGTATCTCTATGTATCTATCTATTATGTACCTATGTCATCGCATCGTTTGGTACCCACATCACAAGCCTTAATTGAGCTTACCGTAGGACTAGGTCAATTTGTGTAAGATGTCCTGTGATATTTATTTATTGAAAGTCAGCCATACTTGTTTGCATTTCTTTTTGTTTTCTACTGTCGCACGGTATAAAAACAGTCTATGGGTGCATTCAGACTTTCAGACCAAACGAGCATTCGCTATTCTAACCCCCTACTCTACGAAATTCGATCGTTACACAAAACGTAATTCGTTGATTTCGTAGAGTGGGAACTAGAATAGCGAATGCTCATTTGGTCTGAATACAACCTATCACGCTTGCACTGAACTATTGGAGCGAGAGTGAATGAGTAGGTACTTTAAATTATTTATCGAGTAAACGTTACGTGCCAACTCTTGGTATTGCTATAGAGTCCCAGCTATTATCGAGCTAAGAGACACCATTACTAGTCAGACGTATATTTGTAAGATTGCAGCCTGTGATTGTGATTGGATACAGCAAGTCTTACCCTCGTCGAAAGGAGACCTTTAGGGCGAGAGGTAATTTAGGGTTCCGGGCTTCCGTAGTAAACAAGGAACCCAGTTTCGCTGTGTCCGCCTGTCCGTCTGTCTGTCTTTCTGTCCGCAGCATAGCTCAGTGATTGTTAGTACTAGAAATCTGCAATTTGGTACAGATAATAATCACGCCGACAAAGTGTACCTTAAAACTACCCAACTATACTCCAAAAGCTTCCGAAACTATGGTCCAAAACTAAGTCAAATAACTTCGATTTCGTGTAATTATTATATTATTGACGCAGTTGTTACCTACACAAAGTAGTTGTAACCAAAAGAAAAGATTTCCATTGATGCTTACGAGTTAACCTGTGGACCATAGTTGTAGTAGTGGACTATAGGTTTTACGGTAGTAGTTTTTTTTTCTTTCTTGATAGTATCAGACGTTTCGGAAATGCTTATTAAATAAGCTTACTTGAATAAAGAATAGTTTGACTTTGACTTTGAATATAATATAGGTAATAGTACATTACTATAGAGGACGGGAAATGAAGGGTTACAGGCCAAGTAGATATATCTGGCCGAAGGAACTGAGCTTTCTCACCGAGATTTGTATAGGTAGTGCTTTTCTCAAAATGTGAAATAAAACGATCTGATTTCGCGGTACCATACTATTTGACTTGTAAAATATACCATATTAGCACATGACTCCGGATCCGGATACATAGTATTACCGGGTTTAATTTAAAGTAAGTAACATCAACATTCCGTAGCAAGTTTGAGAAAAAAACTTTTTTTGGATACCGCCCCTACTTGTAAAGTGGGGATGATTTTTTATTTATTTTGCTGTAATCCTATAGTGTAGGCTGTATGTGGGATGTGAAGATGTAATAGAACTTATAAGAAGAATAAAAAAAATGGCCTCCCCCCTCTAACTTTTAGCTATGATGAAATAAAATAAGTAAAAAAAGTTTTAAGTTAAACGGTTTTTATTGCACCAAAAACTAGAAAATAAAAATTAGTAGTAACTAACCGTAGATGCTACTTTTTGTAGATTAGTCACGTGAAACTATTATCACTGTAGTCTTCCCAAGTCGGATGCTGAAAGCCACGTTTAGCCTCTATGTCAGTGGATTAAGCGTATCCTAATCGGAAACTCTTACCAAACAGAAAAAAAAACGTGGGGCGTACGCAGTTGTGATTAATAAGTCATTATAGTTATTTAAGAACACACATAGAAATCAAGACAGCAATAGAGTAATAAGTTTTGTTCTGGCCTTGATAAAAGTTATTTACCTCTGTAGAAGTGTTGGAACAGATGAATGATTCATTGCAAAATTAAAGCTACAATTACATATTTTGAACTTGTATGTTTCTTCATAATAACGCCCCACGTTTTTATTTAAGTTTGGTAAAAGTTTCCGATTAGGATACGCTTAATCCACTGACATAGAGGCTAAACGTGGCTTTCAGCATCCGACTTGGGAAGACTACAGTGATAATAGTTTCACGTGACTAATCTACAAAAAGTAGCATCTACGGTTAGTTACTACTAATTTTTATTTTCTAGTTTTTGGTGCAATAAAAACCGTTTAACTTAAAACTTTTTTTACTTATTTTATTTTCAAGTTTTTAGTGTAACTTATTCTAGATCAAAGGATGTTGTTTGTAATATGTAATACAATTAGGGATGCTAGCGTTTAAATCTCGCGCTTTAATCACGACATAAACTTGTGTAAACGTAAAGGACAATATTTTATGTGTAACGAAAGGGGAATCGCTGCTAAACAGATATTTTTTGAAATCCGACACTAAAAAAATGTCAGCTTGAATGCCCGAAGTGTGTCAACTGGACGTGTTATTCATACAATACCTTAGATAACGGAGATCTGACAATAAGGAATATATCAATCAATTAGGTTTATTGAGAAAATCAAGTTTAAAGCGAGGCCCGACGGCTCGCCCTGCGCTATGCGATCCACTCACGCTGCCACCTTATCAGCTGGAGGGCCGCAGGCCCAACGGCTCACACTACGCTATCCACTCACGCAGTCACTCTATCACTGAAGGGCCGCAGGCCCGACGGCTCGCCCTACGCGGTCCAATTACGCTGTCACTCGATAGAGCTGTCAAGCTGATAAGCAACGCGATCCATTTACGCTGTCAGTTTATCGGCCAGAGAGCCGCAGGCCCGACAACTCGCCCTACGCGATCCACTCACGCTGTCACTCTATCAGCTGGAGGGCCGAAGGTCCGACGGGTCGCCCTACGCTACGCGATTCACTAATGCTGTCACTCTATCAGCTGGAGGGCCGCAGGCCCAACGGATCGCCCTACGCGAACCCCTCACGCTGTCACTCTATCAGCTGGAGGGCCGCAGGCCCGACGGCTCGCCCTACGCGAACCACTCACGCTGTCACTCTATCAGCTGGAGGGCCGCAGGCCCGACGGCTCGCCCTTCGCGATTTACTCACGCTGTCACTCTATCAGCTGGAGGGCCGCAAACCCGACGGCACGCCCTACGTGAACCACTCACGCTGTCACTCTATCAGCTTGAGGGCCGCAGGCCCGACGGCCCACCCTACGCGAACCACTCACGCTATCACTCTATTAGCTGGAGGGCCGCAGGCCCGACGGCTCGCCCTACGCGAACCACCCACGCTGTCACTCTATCAGCTGGAGGGCCGCAGGCCCGACGGCTCGCCCTTCGCGGTTCACTCACGCTGTCATTCTATCAGCTGGAGGGCCGCAGGCCCGACGGCTCTCCCTTTACGATCCACTCACGCTGTGAGTCTATCAGCCGGAGGGGCGCAGGCCCGACGGCTCGCCCTGCGCGATTCACTCACGCTGTCACTCTATCAGCTGGAGGGCCGCAGGCCCGACGGCTCGCCCTACGCGACCCACTCACGCTGTCCTTCTATTAGCTGGAGGGCCGCAGGCGCGACGGCTCGCCCTACGCGATCCACTCACGCTGTCAGTCTATCAGCCGGAGGGACGCAGGCGCGACGGCTCGCCCTACGCGAATCACTCACGCTGTCACCCTATGAGTCTATCAGCCGGAGGGCCGCAGCAATGACATACGGTACTAAACCGTGGTCGCTTACAATGGGCCTCATAAGAACCTAAAGCCTATGCGAAGAGTCTCTCTGCGAGATCGGATTACAAATGAGACCATCCGCAGCAGAACCAAAGTAACCGATATAGCTCTTCGAATCGCTAAACTGAAGTGGGCGGGGCTCGTCGCACGTGGATTGCGTGGAACCGATGGCCGTTGGGGCGGTAAGGTTCTCGAGTGGCAGTCACGTACCGGAAGGCGCAGCGTGGGTAGGCCCCCCACAAGGTGGACTCATGACCTGGTGTAGGTCGCTGGATGCGGGTGGCACCGGGTTGGTCCTTGTGGCAATCTTTGAGGGGCCTATATTCACCAGTGAACGTCGTCTTTCAGCCGATATGATGATAATGATGATAATTAAATTCGTATGTTTCTACCAAATATCTAAAGCAGTACTGCAAAATCTACATATCGCTAAACCTAACGGTTGTGGCAGGCAGTAACACTGGACTATCAGATTTGAGGAGTTGGATGTTAGTATTAAATTCGCATGTTTCTACTTAATATATAGAGAACTTCTTTGAAATCAAGATATCGATAAAAGATAAACCTTGCGGTTATTGTAGGCAGTACTGCAGCATCAGGAGTGAGGAGTTGGAAGTCAAGATCAGGCTGTTAGTATTTGATTATGCCAAACATGCTATACTTTCATTTTCACGTGTCTAACACTCTCGGTTAAGGTAAGCAGTACGTCTGCAGCATCAGGCTTTGAGGATACAAGGATACAAATATTATAATATTGCATTGTCATGGAGACTTGATAAGAGTTCCAAATTTTATTAATTTCGGTGCAGTAGAAGTGGTCGAAAAATCGATCACAAGATTTGAAGCATCGACGACAGTTGATACGCGGTGAAGTTAATAAAAACCGTTTAAAAAGAAGGAAAGTAGTAGGTTGATGCTTTTGATACCTTTAAGTTTTAGTTCAATGTGTGTTCCCAGAAATTTAATTAAATGTTGAATAGTTTGAGTCGCATGTTAGTTATAATTTCTAATGTAATGTCTGGACAAATATCCATCGAACTCCCCATCGGCACGGCACACAAACCTCTTCAAGGTTTTGCCAATGATGGGTCTTGCCAAAATCAATGTAATTTATAAAACTTTTTTATTCAATAAAAAAATAAAGCCTGAATCTCACAAACGGGGCAAGTTAACAAAGAGAAGGATAAACTATTTAAAATTTACAATCTATTATTTAGACTGCATTTTATTTCACATCTTAGTAAGTGTAAGTGTAGAATAGATCACCTAGGTATATATACGAGTTTTTGGAAGTTTCAGTATGGTCGTTCATTTAAAATACATATCTACATACTAAGTGTTACTATAAATATTTAAAACTAAATACTACTTATGATACTTGAACTAATTACAAAAACGTCAAAGCAAGCAATTCTGCTTCCCAAAATCTCGCTGGCTGTGGAAATGCATTTATTTTTGGGGCTTGTCCATTAATCACGTCATACGATTTTGGCCTGTTTTAGACCCCCCATCCCCCATGATGATATTTGGTGATATGTTCTGGACCCCCCCCCCCCTCCCCTAGCCAATATGACGTGTCATTTTTTGCCAACTTAAGTAGTCCTTTTAATAACACTTGAATTTATCTACTTTTTAGCCAACTACGAGGTAAATGTTCGCGAAGTTATAAAACTTAGTATTTAAAAAGTGTTTTTATAAAAAAGTGAAGATTTTTTTACTGGCTATAATGCTATTCAGCAGAATTTGAGAGTAACAAAAAAATTACACGTGATTTATCCGACGAAATGGTGACAATTAGTGATTTTTTCTTGACCCCCCCCTCCCTCTATACAGTATGACGTGATTAATGGACAAGCCCTTGGCCAACAATATTTTTTAATGACTTTGCCTCGTCAGGTTTCGACCTACCTACTAGAAAATAAAATCCATTTAGGTACATAACTAATAATAATAAAATACTGCCTTATTTACGCACAGGCTTAAATAATAAATACCTATCTTAATTTACAAAATTATACTCTTGGGTCCATTCGTTGGTTCACGGTGGATTGGGAACGCACTCCAAGATAGTTGGGATCTTAGAATAACCCTAAAAAATAACTGGGGTACAAAAGGTCCAGTTTTGATAGAAAGATAGCAGCTGTGATTCCAACAGGTTACGAAAAGCATGGACTCAGGTTAAAAATGGTTAGCCAGAATTCAGTAGCAGTATTATCAAACAAAAGTAAAATTGAAAGTACTGTTGACACAACATGGTAAAGTCAAAGTTAAATGATTCTTTATTCAAAATGGAATAGCAAGAAACTCTTTTGAAAGGTCTAAGTTACACATTTAAAACTAGATAGATAGAAAACTACTTCGTAAATGTTGTGTCATTTGTTGTATCAACAAAAATATATGAATAATTATAACTATGAATATATTCTTAGATTGACTAATACATTGTTGTGTCAATAGTACTCTCAAATTGACTTCTGGTCGCGATTATTAAGGCGTAATTACTTTCTATCGGGCTCGCTCGCACCAATATGCGAGTATAAGGCCACCTTACTTTTAACAGAATAAGGTGTGAATTTTCCCCGATTTTTTAAGCACTGGACAATCTGGACATGTTTTTTCCGCGGACCCTTCATTAACTGTGGAGAGAAAACTGGTTCATTTTGCGCCAACAATACGCGTAAGATAGACGAATACAGGGTGTAGTATATTTCGGCGAACCCGTCCAAATGCGCGGATAAAACGACGTTTTTTATGGAACATGCCCTTTTTTATGATAAAACTTTCTCGAAAAATGAGCATTGTGGTTTACAGACCCATTCGTACCAATTGTTTTTATCTTATTTAACAACTTACTCCAGTAAACTAAGTCCATGTTATTCCAATTGTTGAAGTTGTATATAGTGTTCATACAATTTATTTAGGTATACCTTTTTATTGTCTTTGGTTATCGTTTTATTATTTATTTAAAAAATGTGTCAAATTAATAAATATTTTTAGTACAGATGGTGCCTTTTTTAGGCTCTAGAGCGAGAAGTGGCTCATTTTACGTCAGGTCCAAAACTTCGGAGGGCCATCCGTACTAAAAAACGTCGTACGAGACACGTGCAAAAAGGAAATTCGGAAAGAGGGGCGATGTTTTAAATCGACACGAGTTTTTCGCACTTGCGTCGTAATGTACTATTTTGTGTGAGTCGTAAATAAATTCTTGCTATATTCTGTTTGGTTTGGTGTTTAAAAAAAGGTAAACAATCTTGCAGTATTTTTTTATTGAAAACTACGAGTAGAAAAAAAGTTTTAGCATATATACAGAATATAACAAGGAAATAGAGTGATTTACATTGTTTTTGGTTCATTAAGTACTGAGTTTGGATTTTTATATGCAGTTTTCAATAAAAAGATACTGCAAGATTGTTTACCTATTTTTAAACACCAAACCAAACAGAGTATATGTATACACAGTCAGCTGTTTGCTTTACTTTTCTCTGCTCTAGTATCCTTGCTATCGTTTGCTTCTTTAATACCAATCGTGACGTATTGTACAAGTTTAAAACCTGTTTATTTTCTTATATGAAATAATTTATTGTCACAGTTTATGATAATAAATTAGTGGTAAAAAATCTTAATACTGACGCACGTTAAACAGGTTTGGCCTATTAGTGTGCAATATGCTTACCATGCGGCCGTGTGGCATGCGCAGTAAGAATACATTTGTCACCACCCCAACTCCTCCTGCGGGTGTCGTACGAGTAAGAGTCGACTAAGGGATTGAAGTGTCACTGACCGTTATTTGATAAAAGATTGATGATGGGCAGCAGCGTCATCATAGTGGACACATTACTGCGATCGCCAATCCGTTTGCCCAGCGTGGCGATTATGGGCATTTACGTCCTAATGCGTTTATACGCATAGTAGATAGGAGAGGCTTACGTCCAGCAGTGGACTATCATAGGCTGATGATGTATGTATGTATTTATGTATGCTTACCATGAGCAGCCGCGGCGATATTATTTTCTATCCGGCTCACTCGCACCTTATTTTAACGGCATAAGATAAAAAAGTGTACGTATACATATTTATGCCCTTGACTGTACAGTAGCTTGTTTTATAATGACGTCACGAAAGTATGTGCGTTATTTAATTATATGACTTACGAGTGCAGAAAAAACAGATTTAAACGAAGCCCTAGGTATTCATTTTGAGGTGGAATTATACAAAACGAGCTAATTAGTAAGCTGAAGTGGCAATGGGCAGGCCACATTGCACGCAGAGTAGATTGGTCGATGGGGTCGAAAAGTGATCGAGTGGAGACCACGGCTAGGCAAACGCAGCGTAGGACGTCCACCCACAAGATGGACAGACGACCTTATGAAGGTCGCCCGGACACGCTGGATGCAGGTCGCATCTAACCGGTAGATGTGGAGGGCCAGAGGGGAGGCCTATGTTCAGCAGTGGACGTCTTATGGCTGAGATGATGATGATGATGATGAGGGAATGCTCATTCTATCGCCACTATACGAAATTCGTTCGCTACACAAAACGTAATTCGTCGAGATTCGTTGATTTCGTAGAATGAGCAATTGAGCATTCGCTATCACGTAACCCCACCTTTAAATTATGTCCTTAAGTATATTTTAGAACATAACCAGCTATTTTTAAACAGTATGCTACAAATAGTAACTATTTGGGACATTTCCTATGCAAAACAACAAACAAAGTCACATGTAAACAATCTAATTTGTCTTGTTAAAAAATTCCTAGTTTTTATGGTGTTTACAGCCGCTACCGACGTATAGTTCGTGAAATATAAATTGGTAACTTACTACCTACATTATAGTCAAAATAAACATTCAATTTATATTTCTCGAACTATAATATACTAAGATTGATAATCATCATTAGAATCCAAAAAATATGTAAACAAATATGGCTGATGTTCCATAGTATTTGACGTCTTTGACATATATCGTGAAACACGTTCACAGGTATATTTTTACGTGAATACTAATAAATATCAATTATTTCAACTAAAAATGTATGTGAACTCAAGGTTTAAGGTGTTAAGGTCGAAACAAAACCAAGATTGTGTTCTAAAAGTGCGTGATTAGGGAATGATGCAAGTTTTGAGGTTTGTTTACATCTTTTTTAGATTCTACTTACGAATGGTATAGATGCCTACAACTCCAGAAGATGTAGTTATTGCATGTGCGTTGCAGATCCCTTATAAATAATAATAAATAAATAAATAAATATCTTGGGACATCTTACACAAATCAACCTAGTCCCACGGTAAGCTCAATTAAGGCTTGTGTTGTGGGTACCAGGCGACGAAATATATAATAGATAGATACGTATAAATACATAGATACATACACAGCCATGACCAAGGAACAAACATTTGTGATAAATAAATACACAAAGAATGCCCTCGCCGGGATTCGAACCCGGAACCTCCAGCTTCGTAGGCAGGGTCACTACCAACTAGGCTACAGAGGCTGACAAATCCCTTGAAAATAAGACTATTTACTGTCAATATCAAAAGGTACATTGACCGGAAAGTTTGCATTCATTATCATCATCTTCATTTCAGCCGTTATCGACTGCTGGAAACAAGCCTACTCAATACACTTGCAAATTGACCGGATGAAAGTAACCTGCATCGATCGTCCCCGTAACTCTAACCCAGTGTTATTCACTAAGGAAACCGCCTTGCTAACAGCGCTGCGGCAGCGTCGAGCCTAAAAATAGTATTCACTAATGCACTTTAAACGACACTAGCGCTCGGCGACGAATGCGGCGTGAGCTGGAACTACACTGCGTCGAGAGTTACCGCCTACAGTTCGACGACGAGCTGTTCTATGTTAGTGAATACCGTTTTTTTTCAGCGCTGCGCTCTACGTCGAAGTGAAGGCTGTCTCGTCGTCGAGCTAGTTGACGAACGCAGCGTCGAATGTGCGAATAAGAGAATAGCATAGCTGGTCGTTCGACCGCCTTGCGACCTTGGTGGGCGTGGGGTAGCATATAGGTATGCTTCGTTTCGTTTGTCACTACGTGGTCTCCACTAGAGTACTAACCTTTTTGCCCCAATTGCCATCTTCAGCTCGTCGAGCTATATGCCCTGCCCATTGCCACTTCGGCTTGCTTACCTACAATGCTACGTCAGTATCGGTAACCTTCGCCTACGAACCTCTTCATTCCTGGGTGCTTAGACAAGTTGCCAATCGCTAGCGCTTAATCGTCAATCGTAAATGACAGGCAGCTAACTGTCTTTGTCTCACTAATCCGAAAGAGTGACAGAGAGGGAAAACTACGATACGCTACTAAGCGTTAGCGATTGGCAACTTGGCTAAGCATCCTGTAGACTTAGCACATGATTGGTGCGACAATATTATTATGTCGTCGCGTGACTATCCGTCTCTCTTTTATAAATATAGTTAGTAAAAGACGGGTAATCATCTCACAGCGACATACTGTCGCAACAATCGTGTGCTAAGCATTTGAAGCAGCAATTTGAAGCAATACATATCAGTGATTTGGTCTTGCATTGCATTGCTTGTGAAATTGTTCGAGTTCGGTATTCGTTGACCGGACTCTATTTTTGTTTATACTTATTCTAAATCGGAACATCAAGTACATCGTAAACGCTGGTTTATAGGTAAGCAATTGCTCAAAGTTTGTGATAAGTACTGGCTTGTGATTGACGAAAAAGTCTGATTGGGCGATCAAGGAAAACTGTAGTAAAAACGGTGGAAAAGAAAATACTGAAATAAATATATTTATGCTTTTTAGGGTTAAAGGAATAGAAGAAAGAAAGAAAAACCATTTATACGATGCGAAACACATTCAGTAAAAGGTTCATTACACAATATTATCTGTTATGAACCTGCCGCCTTAGCCAAGTTGCCAATCGCTAACGCTTAGTAGCGTATCGCAGTTTTCCCTCTCTGTCACTCTTTCATATTTAAATTAGTGCGACAAAGACAGTTAGCCTTTCGTTTAGGATTGACGATTAAGCGTTAGCGACTGGCAACTTGTCTTTCTACTCACCCTGTTACTTAATGTGACCATTTATTACGATACACTGACCATGTATTTATCAAAGATCGATGATGGGCAGCAGTGTCATTCATTAGAGTGGACATTCCATAGGTACTACTGCGATTGCCAACCCTATTGCCCAGCGTTGCGATTTTCTATAAGCGATCAACATACTAGTCTACATTTTTAAATTTGACGCCTTTTTCAGAACTCACTACTATTATAACGACTTACATTCGTAACACTCTTGACGCGATCGTGATTTTTGTTTTGATGAAAGCCTTTAACTATGTACGGTCGGCTCTAATAATATATATACGATTTGACATACGATCCAAAATATATACATATTATTAGACGTGACTGTACATATTTTTTTAAATCGACCCATCTCTTTCTAGCCATTTTGTACGTGCGTTAGTGAGGCAAACAGCGAAATTGTAAAATGTAACTTTATAAAACGCGACCCTGGTGTTGTAAATCGTAACTATTACCCACGTAATGTATCTCTTATCTATGCATTTTGCGTTGCAATTTTCTGGATTACGATTGGAATAGTTTATAGAAATGTGTTTATTAAACGGTACAAATTGTGCATATAAAAGGTATAACATAAGTAACAATTAAATCTAAAGTATACTATCAAAAATGCACCTTGTAATATCCTTGGCACCATGCCGCGGGGGCCCAACTTTTTAGATTTATTTTAGTTTTATTTAGTGTTAATTTGATAGGTTACTTTAGTTTAGTTATATTTTATTCTTTAGTTTATTTAGTTTTAATTTGATAGTATAATATTGGAATAGTTATAAAATAAGGAGCAATAGCATTTGAACATAATAAATTATTAGGGTGAGCGTTTCAATCGCTTAATTCTGGTGGCATCATTTTTGCCGAAGTTTCTGAATGTCTTAATGTTTACTTCGTCATTTGTATAAGGTACCGTGCCTCCTTCAAGTGACAAAGTAGCACATTGTAACGAATAGAAACTTCGGCAAAAATGATGCCACCAAGATTAGGCGGTTGAAACGCTCAGATATTCACCCAAAACTATATATAAATATTTTTGATTTTAGATTTATGGCGGCGACGGAGTTGGCTGCGTCACGGAAGAGGGATAAGTACCTACGCAGTTCTAGCAAGCTTTTTGTTTGTCCGTCTTGCTGTGGAGACCACGGGGTGCTGGTGTGCCGAAGCCCTGGCTTTTATTAGGGAGGTGGGTAACCGGTTTAGGGATAGCGGTCACTATCCTCGCTCCGGGTCTTTCCTGCTGCAGAAGTTGTCCATAAGGGCCTTATCACACTTGCGATTTACAAGCGATTTGAAAGCGAAGCGTACGCGCGGCGTGTTCGTCGCGTGCCCGTAACCAATTCGCCGCGAGTACGTCGCGATTTTGCCGCGATCGCGTAACGTATACGCTGCGCAGCCGTCAGTTAATCTGAGTCTCGATTCGATTGGTTACGGGCACGCGACGTACACGCTGCGCGTACGCTTCGCTTTCAAATCGCTTGTAAATCGCAAGTGTGATAAGGCCCTTACGGTTCAGCGTGGCAACTCGGCGAGCGTGATGGGCACCTTTGCAGCGGGAGTGGGGGGCGGGGAGAGGGGATGGTGGACCGGCAACAGCTAGGCTTAGTTTTTTAGGTTAGGTTGTTTAGTTGTTAGTCGTAGCTAGTTTTATGTTATTTTAGGTTAAATCTTTTATTTGTTAATTTAGCTATTATTTGTATCTTTTGTGTTTTATGTGTATATCCACGTTTTATGATTCATTAAATTTCATTGTTTTATGATAATTAAACAATTTACGTGTAGGTAGGTTACAAGTTTTTGGTTTTGCCATAGTCGGGTTAATGAACAGGTATTGTACAATACATGTACCGCCATTTTAATGCGACAAAAACTTGCAAGGACACCGTCTCATACGCACAGTCATTATCATTAATAATCCGGAATATGAGTGGCCAGTTTTAAAAAAATGCGTTTTTATTATTTCTTTGGATAAGTTACTCTTTGAAGGTCGCCATTTTGAATACCGGTCTGCGGGTCATCGAGTACGGGCACAATCTGTCTCAATATTTTAATGTTTATTTGGGGACAAACGATACAATTATTCTTAAACATAATATACATGAATCAATGAAGTTGCCAATAGAATATAATAGAAATCTGATTATTCAGGAAACTAGTACAAAACAGAACTGTTAACTAAGAAAATAACATAAAAAATAATTCCTCAAAAGTTTTCCACTCAGCTTTGTGTCAAGTAATTTCTATGATTTGCGCTGCTCTTCCGTGGTTCAAATACGACTTATCTGCAGAAATCAGGTTTTGACAGAATCAATTTAACTATCTTGATATTTAATTTCTATTTTGAATGTCATACGGTGCGCGGTGAGATAACTTTCCCTGGCAATCTTAAAAAATTTAATAAATATAATCTACGTATATTATCGATTTTAAGACCTCCATAATTTTTTTGTAAATATCTTCCACGTACAGACTTTCGACCCTCTTCAGCTTTATTATATGTATGCAGTGTGTAAATCTAATACGGGCGATCAATTAAACCAGGCATGGGATTCATTAGTGTAATCATGGATTACAAGGTTTTTTAAAAGTTACTCTTAATTATGACCCCACAGAATTTTATTAAAATTATCGGAGCAGCAATGTAGGTACGAACATTTGTTATTGTTGATATGGCAGTTATGTCATCTGCTTTTGAGATTAGCTGTCAACGAGTGTTTAACTCGCGTATGTTGCTCTACATTGCGTGCCGAATTATTTTGTCTGGAAAATATTGATGCTCTAATTTTAAGTAAAAATTATTTGAATGTACTTATTATGTCGTAAACAAACACAAGAGCTTCGCCCGTATTAGACTTACACCCTGTAGATATAGATAGATAGAAGAATAGATAGATATAGATAGATAGATAGATAGATTATATGTATAGATGTATAGGTAGATTAAATTTGGCAACAACATACAACGGGGTTTAGGTACTAATAAATAATGACATTTCCAACAAATTCGAAAACTTATGATAAATTGCACTTAATAGAGAAATAAATTGTTATACAAAAGTTACATATTTTTGAGCACCGCTGGTAGCTCAGCGGCCCTACCCCGAACTTCGAAATCCGCAAATTTTGTGGGGTTTATCTCTCTCGCATTAGAGTGACGCCTTCGATGGAGTGACAGAGAAAAATCCTCGAAATTTACGATTTTCGCGGTAGTAGGCCAGGATGCTTAGCCAATTTGCCAATCGCTAGCGCTTCGTAGCGTATCGTAGTTTTCCCTCTCTGTCACACTTGCATATTAGTGCGACAAAGACAGTTAGCTGCCTTTCGCTTACGAATGACGTTTAAGCGCTAGCGATTGGCAACTTGGTTAAGCATCCAGATACTGATGGCGATTGGTACAGATTATTTATTATCTTAACTGAGCGTGCGATAAATAAAGAAGTATTATCGGCATACGGGCGATAATAATATTGCTGACGGGTGCGTATCATAATGAATACGCACTTTTAGTATAATTACAGTTTACAAACGTTCATAACGTATACTAACGTTAGGTATAATGTATTAAACATCTATTTCCAAATAGTATAATACAAAAATAATATAACGTTAATAATATATACCGTTGTTTAGTCTAACGTACATATTAACGAATTCCGTTTCATATATCAATATAAAGGTATAAAAGTTAAAACATATACTAACATCTGATATAACGATATAAATATAACTGCCAGAAAAGTAAGAAAGTTAGGTTAAGTTCTACAAAAAGGTATACGTTATATTACTTACCCTTTTCAATCCGTTCTAGCCTCGAAACCTAAGCAATCCAAGTAATAAATCAGGGTAAAACCGACTTGGATTGGTTAGGTTTCGAGCGTAGTTTCCCGGATAAATAAAAGACTTACTTACTTTTAATTCATTGTTTACGCATCGTCATCCTTGCGAAACCAAAAAAAGGGGGGACGGGGGGGCGTAGCTCCCCACAAGGGGGGCTCGGGGGGCGGAGCCCCCCGCATTAAAAAATAAATTTGTACATCCCCTACTCTAACCTGGATAGGTTCGTTAGGTACCTTTTATCCCTTAGAGCAGAAATAGAAGCCCCGCGCAGCGGGGCTTCGTCGACCGGTTCCCAGGTCTAAATCGCTTCCTATACGGATACGGCTTAATAAACGGATAAATAGTAAATCAATTCAAATGAAATATAATGATAATTCTATAGTTTAATTATAAAAAAAATGTAGGGGCTTACATTTTGTGTAAGATAGTTGTTTTGTATATTAGATTATTTCAATGTTATACCAATTAATCATTATCGTAAACGATATTATATGTTACGTTCATTATACATTTTACAATTATTCATTTAATAATTATACCTTTTATACGTTATATTTATTACACGTTAGGCATTATACATTTATACAAACTGAATTTATACATTATGATTAATATAGCATAAGTTCGTATACGTTATATTACTTACCCATTGCTGACATACACAAATAGATAATAATATTACATTCTTGCTGCATTGTGTTGTGTTTGGTAACTGGAAATGTGCAGTTAAGTCACAGAGTTAGATTTGGATAGAAGAAACAAGTTCATTCATTTGTATGGCGGCCGAGCGTGTCAGATTTTGTACTGAAGTTGTTACTTGCCTATGATTTTAAATATGTCTCAGGCCCTTGAGTTTTCATATTGTTTTGTGTTGTTGCAATTAATATTACTTAAGGAGGCATTATTAATGTTTTTGTTCACTTCAACTTACAAAATTTGACGCCCAAAAGTTGCAAGCTGAGATTAAAGACGGACAACTCAGTGGATTTCACTGAGTTAATTTGACATGCTAAGTAGATACGTTTGCTTGATCTATGGTAGGTATATGTATATGACATCTGTGAGTTAAGTACTAACCCCCTTATGTTGACCTTCAAAGTACGATTCCAATGCGCCTGATATAAGATTGACGGAATGACACAACTACTGGGATCTAGAAATTTCGAGACAGGCGTCACATCAGACCTAACGCAAAAAGTTTATTTTCATTACTATTACCTCGATATTTTTCTAGCCAGAACGAGAGAATGACAAAATTAAAAATCGACATTACTGCTATCGATGAGTACACCTTGTTCTAATAAAAATGCTAACTCCGCAAAAACAGGTAACCAAGAAATACAGAACCCATCTAGGCTTTGTTCTAAATATCTTATATTTCACATTAATCATTTCCTATAGCATTATCATCATCAGCCTATGTTAGTCCACTGCTGGACGTAGGCCTCTCCTATTAATTATGCGTATAGACGCATTAGGAGGTAAATGCATAATCGCCACGCTGGGCAAGCGGATTGGCGATCGCAGTAATGTGTCCACTATGATGACGCTGCTGCCCATCATCAATCTTGAGAAATGGTCAGTGACACTTCAATCCCTTAGTCGACTCTTACGACACCCGCAGGAGGAGTTGGGGTGGTGACAAATATATTCTTACTGCCGTCACCACACGGCATTATAGTAATTTTTATTAATCTTTGCAATTTCGATGGGTACTAAATACAAGATATGAAAAAAAAATGTATCATTTTGAGTATGATTTGCATTCGTGTAAATTATCTCTAAGCTACGGACAATTTTTATTTATCGACTACAATAAGACTTATCGATAACAGTTATCTCGATGTCTAATTTTGTCGATCTCTCGCTCCTGCTAGAAAAATATCGAGGTATATCCATGACTGGCCGTGTGGTGACGGCAGTAAGAATACATTTGTCACCACCCCAACTCCTCCTACGGGTGTCGTAAGAGTCGACTAAGGGATTGAAGGGTCACTGACCACTATTTGATAAATATTGATGATGGGCAGCAGCATCATCATAGTGGACACATTACTGCAATCGCCAATCCGCTTGCCCAGCGTGGCGATTATGGGCATTTACCTCCTAATGCGTTTATACGCATAGTTAATAGGAGAGGCCTACGTCCAGCAGTGGACTATCATAGGCTGATGATGATGATGATATTCATGACTGTACAGTCGCCGACTGTACATAAAAATAATTTAAGTAATCGATCTCAAAAATATCTGAAATCGCCTTTATCGTCATTGCAATAGAGGCGTGTTTAAAAAATTTTGAACGTTCCGGACGCTACGATATATCTGATGGCGACTGTACCAAAATGTTGAAAACCCAGCCATAAATATAAAGCGAGCTAGCAAATTCTTACCTTCAATACATTTTCGGTACCTACAATTTGTATAAGTAATCAAATATCCCAAAGGTCAATGTCATCCCAAAGGTTGTTTATTCACCTTTTTAGTCCTTTTCTGACAATAACATATCAGCTGTATAGTCGCCATCGTATCGGAGCGACCACGGCGCTCAAAAATATCTGAACAGCACCCGCGATACTCGCTCAGGCTGTCACTGCTATCAGCTATCACCGCCGGGCGAGTATCACCGTGTCTATTTTATTTACACGGGAGTGCGTATCTTTTGTTTGTGTTTATAGCCCATAGTTCATAGCTTAGTAGCTCGCGGTAAGACCAGTGCCTAAGGTCTAACAATAGAGGTTTGCTCACATATTTATGAACACCCCGGCCGCGCTGATACATCTGATATGTCTCCCGCAAATCGTAAAGGAGTGGATACAAGTTCGTAACAGAAAGGTGGACTTCGAGTGATTTTGTAAACAATTATACATCAGTTGCAAACAAGCTGCCTTGAACTACTGACGTGGTGCTGACGCCATGGATCAATTCCTCGGGAAAAAATATAAACTGGTATCTTCTGATAACTTCGAAGAATACCTTAAGTTCATACGTGAGTTTTTTTTTTTATATTTAACTCGTTTCTTGTTCACCATGTCTGCGGCAGAATGAATCTGGATTTTTTTTCATTTAGAAATAAATCGAAATGATAAGTCTTTCCGACGAAATAATTTTGATATTGTTTTAATACCTATTAATTTAATGATTAATAATGAATGACTGTACCATATTTACTCAACAATTTGACAACTTTCGTTAAATTACTAGGAAAATAGTTCACCTTTTTCGTTATGTTATTATGGTAAGTCGATTCTAAAATAAAAAATAAATAATTAAAGATTTTAATGAATACAAAATTGTACGTAATATTTTTTGTGTAACGAAGTTAAAATTTGTGTAACAACTTTTGGGACTGAAAAATAGCGACAAATTGAAATTTAATGTAACTTAGTACGAGTGTAATAATAATAGATTTTTTTCATAATCATGTACACATCACAGTGAAGTATACTCTCATTTTCCGATTTCTAAAATCATATATTATCACTACTTAATTTAGGTATAAAATAGGTACAACATTTTGGTGTTTTTTTTTCAGTATATAGTCATAGACTAGGTAGGTATATAGCACCACAACAGAAGTTTCAAAAAGGATAAAGAATCACTTTGTTTACTGTCTAAGTGTTGAATCGTATTTAGTAATTTCAATAAACATGATGTAACATCTAAACACAATGTATAGGAAATCGGTCACTTGTCACCATGACGCAGTATTTAGATAAAAAATCTACCTTATCATAAGATGAAGAGGCAACAAATTGCGTAATTTTCCCATATTTTTTCTGATTCTGATATTAATATTGGTAACACAATTTTTGTGTTGGACTGGTTGCCTCTAGGTAAGTCGCAATTCATATATTATGTCAAACTCTAGAGTAAATTTTCTCGTCGAGTGTATCGTATTTAATCGTCTCATTGTAATTTCAAAAACAATTCCCACATGTCATGTTAGGACAATCGATAGACAGTAGATATAATAATAATAATTCTTCCGTGACATAATTATCTAATTTTCATTACGATGATCTAGTTTATTATTATGTCAAGGTGTTTTAAAAAAAATCTATTGCTGTAACAACACAGCGTGCAGCGATAGGTTATCGTTCTCTTTTACTTTTTTTTTAAAAGTGTTCGACCGCCTCTATTTTGGCTACGCTAATAAGCAATATAAGCATTATCACCATACATAAAATAATGTCCTAATTATAAGAGTCCAAATTGTCAGCATACAATTTAAAGCGTACATTTCAATCATAATATTCATAATCATTATTATATTACATTATTATAATAATTATGAAAAACTCTACTCCATGAAAAAATAAACATATTTGTTTTTAAGCAATGATTTCTCTGTCTCTTGTGACAACGAACCGTGAAAAAGATTTAAGTGCCTACATAAATCGTTGACTGGTAATTAATGCTAACGACCTTATATGCAAATATAAAGTACTTAAATCATAATATATTGTGTCCATTACGCTTGGTAACAATATATTTTGCAGCCTAATAATTATAATTAGTTGAAGCGCAATTTCATTGGAAACACAAGGCAATAAATAAATCTCGGCAATCGTTTTGAATAAATTATCCAAAAATCTTTTTATGATTGTGATGTACTCATGTAGTAGTAAATAGTAACTATCATAGGCATTTTCAAGATACTGGGAAAATGGATCATAATAAGATCTTAGTTAACCAGGGTCGCGTTTTATAAAGTTACAATTTACAATTTCGCAGTTTGCCTCTCTTTCTAGCCAATATGTGTATGCATTAGAGAGGCAAACAGCGAAATTGTAAATTGTAACTTTATAAAACGCGACCCTGGTCTAAGAAATAGGTACAGTCACGTCTAATAATATATATACATTTATAAGGACCTAAATCGTATACCACCATAAATTATTAGAGCCGACCGTAATTACTTAAGCAAATAATCATAAGAACTCTGTCCCTCGTATTTAAAAATTCTCTCGTATGTAAGCCTATACAATGTGTAGTAATTCTAAATTGATTTAATCTTCATTACACAAAAAAAACTTATTCATCATCATCCTCTCAGCCATACGTCCACTGCTGAACATAGGTCTCCCCTCTGGACCTCCACCTGTACCGGTTAGATGCGACCCGCATCCATCGTGTCCCGGCGACCTTCATAAGGTCGTCTGTCCATATTGTGGGTGGACTTCCTACGCTGCGTTTGCCTAGCCGTGGTGTCCACTCGAACACTTTTCGACCCTACATTATTAAACTTATTACATGAACAAAATTTAAAATCAATTAATTCGCAATCAGCCTGTTTCGAGGTAAAGCAGAAAGACTGTAGGCGATATATTTAATGAATTGAAAGAAAACAAGAACATATTATATGCCGACCTGCATACGTATCAATGTTTTTCGCTTTATCCTTTATCATTACCATAAAATGCAGTATATTATAATTCATACCTCTATACAACTACATTAATTGCGTAAACGTTATTGCAACACTACTGCAAGTCTGCAACCAAGGCCGATTTAACAGTTATTATCCACTTACCAAAGGTACTTGAAGTACCCAACGAGCAAATTATCTACTTTAATATTGAATGCCGACAGTTAATTATTGATCACTTGTGAACCTTATTACTATGTGAATAAAGTCCATGCAAAGTTTTGAGGATTAATGCAACCATGGTTACGTCAGATTTATAATCAATTAAGGCACAATGCTATGGGAATCTAGTAAGGTTAAGGGTCTAGCGGCATGCTCGTATACAAAGCCCACTGGAATAAGAGACCTGTATGGTTTACTTGCACAAAATTAAGAGACGTAACGCTAAATATGATGGAATATTAGTACATTGTGCATCAAGGGAGGTAAGTAGGTACGGAATTACTAACGAGAGTGTGTCTTTTAATGACTTGAGTTAGTATTCCGCTTACCGACCGTGATGCATACAATGTTTTTCATCACACTTACGGACAAAAAAACATATTAAGACAAAATATTATTCTATGACGTACTGACATTTCTATTACTCCCTAGGGAATTTCACTTTTCTATTACTCCCACTACGCATGCAAGCAATGGCGCACGTAGACAGTAAGTGTGATGAAAAATAAGTATCCTATTAGTCAAGTAGGCTAAGTGAAACATAATGTTTCTCTTTCCCGGGCAATTTATGTTTCTTACTAAATGTATGAAGTACTACAGTTCCCCGCTGTTTTATTTACCCAACTTGGCTATACCAAAAAAGCTCATCGCCACGTGTGTTCTAATGAGGCCGAGTGAGTCCGGTTTTAGCGGACAGAGTATTTTCCTTCAAGATATTATACATCATACTTCGAATTCGTATCCTAATTTAGAATTTATAACCTATAAGTACATAATACATTAGTTCTTGAGGATATTTTTATATATACCACGTCGGTGGCAAACAAGCATACGGCCTGCCTAAGGAAAAGCGGAAACCGTAGCCTATAGACGCCTGCACGTTTAGGGCTGTCACATGCGCGTTGCCGACCCATCAAGAACTTGTACACTCCTTTTTTTAAGAAACTCATACTGTAGTGCTTCGGAAAACCCTCGGGAGGGAGCTCATTCCATTGATCCGTCCGCGGGAGGAAATTCCTTTGAAACCACACGATGCAAGTTACAGTAAGTTGCAAGGTGTGAGCATAACGTGGACGTTGGCATAATGTCGAACAGCTCGTCATAATGCCAATACATAAGGAGGAACTATTGTAGTTTTACAGCCAATCATAACCAAATAACACTAAATAAACCCAACTTATATTATGGTGTTTGTGTTCCTGCCGGTAAACAAATGTGTCAGCTCTGTAGTTGCTAGCTGTTTATCATAAGGTGTAACGTATGCTTATTTGCCACTGTCATGGTATAAAGATCAACAAACGTAAAGTGCCTTTAAGTACTAATAACTAGATCTATTCCCAAGGAAAGGTTACATTGCACTTTTGACCGTTATTTATTATGACGTATAAATAATAATGAGATCGTCGAACTCTTTGACATGTTAAGGAGAGAATTTCCATTAATTAGCATTTATATTTATGTGTCTTGTGTGACCTTTGATGACACGCTGTATAATTATCGTATGTGGATGTCTTGTTGCTGTCTATCAAAATAATAGTGGTTTCATTTTTGTATAATTACTTTGTAAACGAGTAGATTACTATTGTATTGTATTTACTAAAATACTAAGGGTTGATTATTTGAGTTGAGTTTGCAGTGTCTGTCAGATAAATGACTGTTATATTCAAGCGGGTCTAAATCGCGTAAACTTACGTTTAATTATATCCTGACGTTTCGGGCATGACGTTACACCCGTGGTCGCAGGCAGACTCAAAACGTAAGTTTACGCGATTAAGACCCGTTTGTCTTTAAATTATGAGTGATAATCATGAATGTTTAAATCAATATCACTTCTTCTTCTACCTATCCCGGCCTTTGCCAGGGTCCGCTTTCCTGCTACATTTCCTCCACTTTACGCGATCCTGGGCATCTTCTACTATAGGTACTATATTAAATCAATATCACTAATTCATCATAATTATCATGATTCCAGAGGTTGGTTTCCTGTCCCGCAAAGCTGCGCAAGCGGCGTCCCCGGTATCGTTCCTGGAACGCAATCCTGACGGCAGCTACACATTCTCCGTGACGTCACCCATCAAGTCCAGCGTCGTCACTTTCCGGGAGGGCGAGGAGTTTGAGGAGACGAGGCTCGATGGAGTCAAGGTATGTTATCAGTGAGCGGATCAGGATGCTTAGCCAAGTTGCCAATCGCTAACGCTTAGTAGCGTATCGTAGTTTTCCCTCTCTGTCACTCTTTAATATTAGTGCGATAAAGACAGTTAGCTGCCTTTCGTTTACGATTGACGATTAAGCGTTAGCGATTGGCAACTTGGCTAAGCACCCTGAGCAATTCTCAAAAAGGTTGTACAATTGGATCAAATCCTCGATATTGATAAAAATTGGTAGGCTGGTTGGTTGCTGTGGAAGTTCCATTTCCCAAAATGACCCAGAAAGTTTTCTTTTTTGTTACCGGATCCTATATATTTTTGGTAACAAAAAAGGTATTATTCATACAAACATTTTGGGAAATGTGGTAGATCTTGGTCAGCATGATTGACTCTACCAGCCTACCCATTTTAACATTTATCAAAGCCATGATCCAAATGTAATTTTTTTTTTGAGAATTTCTCATCAATGAATTCAAACTAACTTATCCATAAAAGAGCACCACTAGCACCAGCAGTCAAGAAAGTTTGACGACGACGATGTCCTCCCAGATATATTTTGTCGACGGTGACTCCTTTGTAAATTGAAATTTCATAACAGCCCTAGGTCGTAATATATGCTGTTTAAATCGTTATTGCGCTCTTGCTCGCATTGCCTGCGTGTAATGACATCTTTACCAAAAGATTAATGAGGAATTAGTACATTGCATATTAAGGGCAATCTAAATTAGGAAAGAGTGAACATTTTTGTGCTTCCAAAAGGAAATTACGCGGAGTGTAAAAACATCCATTCGTAATTTGTTTTTTTTCCACCCTTCATGACACCTTTTTTTATTTTTATTTATGTACTTTTTTTTTATTTATTTACAATAACAATACAAAGATGCTTACTACTACAATTTCGCCAAACCAAAGTTTAACGGCGAGGTTAAGCACTCTTATTAATACTTATAATTACTTATTAGCATGCACCATCAGCAATATAAAACTAACATGATCTATTTTGGATTGTGCATTGTTATAGTGTATTTGTATAAGACATACATTCCATATTTCAATACTCATGTAAGCAGCGAGTAGGTATTAATAGTAAAACAATCACTTTCCAGGTGAAGTCAATTGTAATCATAGAAGGAAATAAACTTATCCAGACACAAGTGGAAGACAGCGGGAGGAAAACAACCCACGTGAGGGAGTTCACACCGGAGTTCTTGATAGTAGTAAGTAAAAACATCTATATATTTAATAAACAATTATCACCATTTTTTTTAAAACAACCGATTTCTCCAAGATTCTTTCATCTGTGGTTTCTATCATTGGTTTCCTATCATCAAATCATACTTTCTGAATGGAAATTCTTGTAAATGAATGAAAATTACCAAAAGCGTCATACATGTACCTTAAATAACATTTGAAGAACCCCATACTGTAGTCCAACGGGAAAACCTCGGCAGGGAGCTCATTCCACAGACGGACCGTCCGCGGGAGGAAGTTCCTCTGAAACCGTTTTCCTCTCAATGTTATATATATACATTTTTGTATATATACAAAAAAAAGTCGAATTGAGCACCTCCTCCTTTTTTTGAAGTCTATTAAAAATAAGAACACTTCGCGGTTGTGCCATCCACCAAAGCTTCAAAAACGAACTAACTAACTTGGCAGTTGGCCTACCGCGAACTCCAAAGTTCGCGAATTTCGAGGAATTGTCTCTGTCACACCAACGAAGGCGTCATTAGAGTGACAGAGACAAATCCCCGAAATTTGCGAACTTCAGAGTTCGCAGTAGAGCCGCTGGGACCCAAAGAGGGTCTTCCCTTCCGGAACGAAAGCACGCCATCTGTCTAAGTCATGCCCAACTTCTTGCCAGGGCGCTTAGACAAGTTGCCAATCGCTAACGCTTAATCGTCAATCGTAAACGAAAGGCAGCTAACTTTACTGTCTTTGTCGCACTAATATAAAAGAGTGACGGAGAGAGAAAAGTACGATACGCTACTAAGCGTTAGCGATTGGCAACTTGGCTAAGCATCCTGTTATTGACTTGAAGATGTCGCAGATCTACCTTCACTGTCTCCTCCCAGCCCCAGCTTTACCTGGATCGTCCAACCAGGCGGCGACCCACATAATATATGCTCAAAAACTAACAACTTGTATGCTACAAAATAACATCATCATCATGAGCCTATATTATTCCACTGCTAGTGGATAACGGGCTCTCCTTAGCCTATGCGCATGGACGCATTCGGAGGTTAACGCCCATAATCGCCACGCTGGGCAAGCGGCGTGGCGATCGCGGTATTGTGTTCACTATGATGACGCTGCTGTCCATCATCAATCTGCGATATACAGGGTGCTACATCACCCACTGAAAACCTTGAACGGGGTGATTTAGTAGGCTATACTGAACAACTTTTACTATGGGGCCAATCACGAACACTAAAAAAAAATTGTTTTTTTCATACATTGTGACGACATTTTGTATGAAAGAGCCAAAAGGGTTAGCTCCATAGTAAAAGTTGTTCAGTATCACCCCGTTCAAGGTTTTCAGTGGGTGGTGTAACACATTGTATAAATACTTCAATCCCTTAGCCGCCTCTTACGACATACACGGGACGAGTTGGGGTGGTAACAAAATGTATTCTTATTACCCTCGTCAAACAAAATAACATAAGTTATTTATCTATTTCAGACAACCACGGCTGAAGAATGGGACGGCACGTGTGTGAGAACTTACAAAGTGATTCAGTGAATGTGTATTGTAATTTTGGTACTGAGATATCAATCATGAACGGACAATATAGGTACGTTTTTCGGTAAAATTTTTAAGACTGGTTTCGGGTAAAACACATCAAGTTTATAACGGAACAAATAATTATGTAAATATACCAAAAATTAAAATTTGTGCGTATGTGATATGATATGACAAATATTAAATTATGTAATAGGAAGTAAAATTATTCGATATTGGGTGTTGGATTTTATTTTTAAAGTCTTACTCCTAGGTTCCATAATGGTAGGTAATGTTCATAAAATCCTTTTTTATTTTACAACAAAATATAAGTTTGTAGATAAACTAGACTTCGTTACTAAAGTAACAAACTGCAGTTAAAAAGAAATAGGTGTACACTCAGCTAATGAGGGTTTTTATACTTTTTCTGCCGCTATGGGGAGGTGAGATGGCAGCACTGAGCCGAACGTTTAACGAACTGTCAAAATAAATAGGTGCATTTAATTTTCAACATATTTATAGGTTTATCTATTCTGAAAACCATTACTTTAGGCATATTATATATATAATAAAATAGCTCCAAGTCAATTCTCATGAAATGAACCAAGTTATATTAATTATTTCTAATACCAGTGACTTTGAGCGCCTGTTTTAGAGTTCAATCTTCAGTTCGACGACCGTGTATTAGTCGTAATCCATTACAAAATCAATAAAATTCCAAATAAAGTAGAATTTAGATATTTTAGGTCCAAGTATGAATGTGACAGCTGTGTGGACCCGACGCCTACTCTAGCGCCGTCTGGTGGCAGAAAAAATATCGAAAACCCTCATTGGAAACCTAGACCACCGTAGAACCATGCCATAGTGAAACTTGTAAGTGATTTCTTACAATTTGCTATACAGGGCGTCATATATGAATTCAGTGTTTATTTGGAACGTTTTTTTTTGTAACAACGACGCATTCAAAGATGGATTAGATATTAATATTATTAGGTGCCTGGGGGGCTACCACGATCTACTAATGCGATTCAGTTTAGGAGCTAATCCTGCGACCATATTATAACATGGACGTCTAACGCCAGCTCAAAAATGCCCCCTAAACCAATTGTTCAATTGTGCCAAGATGGGCAGGACATAGCGCTTTTCTTAACGCCGCGCATATTTCGGCGCAAGATTTTTGACAAACGTTTAGAGAATAATAGCCAATCAAAACTTTGATGAACCAATCACAACTATTTTTAAATGGCGGTTTAAGTTTTTATAGGTTAATATTGAAATTCAATACCGTGATGCATTGAAGAGAGGGTGACAGTTGTCAACTAAAATTCTGGCCCGGTTTTGAAAGACAATTTAGTATGGCGTGCGGCTTCCATGTTTTATTTGTTCGTAGAGCTAATCTGAATCGCGATGTGTCATTTCCACAGAATAACTGTCAAAAACTGACAAGCCGACCTTAACTGAATCGCATTGAAGAGATCACGGTAGCCCCTTGGCCTAATAACTTTCAAAAGGTAGTTGTAGTAGTATTAGTAGTAGTAGTAGCAGCAGCAGTGGTAGCAGTAGTAGTAATAGTAGTAGTAGTTAGTAGTAGTAGTAAAACACTTTATTGTACAGAAAAAAACAAATCATAACATAAGAAACAATCACTTTTAGAGGAGTACAAAGACGATCTTATCCCATTAAGGGATTTCTTCCAGTTAACCTTTGAGCAGTAGAGGAGAACTAGACACAAAAGGAAAACTAAAAATTAAAAAAAAAATTAAAAAATTCTACACTCATGTTATTCTCTGTGTGCTGTGAGGGCTAGTTCTTTCACTTGGCCACGAGCAATTTTCCCGGTCGCAGTGGTGGGTAGAGCATCTACGAACATGACCCCTCCATGTAAGTGCTTAGAAGCCGAGAAATGATCTGAAAAAATAAAACAGTCAGTGTTGCTGATTTTTTTTATATATTTTTTATTTTTTTAGAAAAACAACAGCCATATAAAAAAATACATACACGAATTAATATGAAATACAGGCCTAAAGTTCCCTATAATACTTTGTAACAATATAAGATAAGTTGTGAAATAGTCAAGCTTAAAAGTCCTGCTTATATACTATACAAGAACAAAGAAAGTAATGTTCCATCAGCTGTGTTAACATGTGGATGGCCTACCATCAGCTATGAGGTATGTGTATAAGGAATGTCAAACATCTGTTCACCAATCATCTGTGTGCGATGACGCACTACACTACAATACAAAACAAAGCTATTAAACTAGTGAACTAGTCTAGTGAACAAAAATTGTTGGTTTGCTACTTAAAATAGTAATTTCCGAATCTTCATTTTAAACATTTGTAAACTATTAGCGAGAATGTCAATATCATTGAGCGAATTATTTATTTTGCGTTTGTTGCCCTCTGACGAAACCTGTGTTGCAGATATGTTTCCGATGTTTAATGGCTAATAAATAAATATATTTCTTATTAATTTAATTTATTCATTAATTTTTTATATTTTTTTTTACGATGTTGACATTTAATTTATTTATTTGATTTTGGCTGTGACATGTATTTATTTATAAAATTATTAATTATGTTATTTTAAAATTAAATAAAAAAACAGTCAAAACATTTATTATCTTATCTTTCATTGACTGCAGTTCAAGTATATCCATTTGATTTGATATGAACGCCAATTCGGTAAAATTTAAATCGCAGTGCATCTCATGCGGACTGATGTTCGCCTATAGATATTGGAAAATATTGCTAGCAATTTTTTGGCTATCAAGTGTAGAACTGGCTAGTTTTTAATTTTTAATAAATAGTTTTCTCAGATGAGCTGAGACAAAAGAAAAATAATAGGTAGATATAAAAAAACATTTTGTATTAAACTTCTGATGTTTATAAACAAATTCGGAGCCGTTGTGGAAACAACCATGACAAAAATATCAAAGAATGTAACTTTTTCCATTATCTGAAACGATATCCAATTGTCCATTGGTATATCTGCGGACCATAAGTACATCTAGGTGCCAGGAATATTATCCACTTAAGGTGCGAGCAGACCAAAAGAGCATTCGCTGTTCTATCCCCCTACTCTACGAAATTCTATCGTTACACGAAACGTGATTGGTTGATTTCGTAGAGCGGCGGATAGAACAGCGAATGCTCTTTTGGTCTGCTCGCACCTTTACTTACATTCTTATCGTTAGGTACAAGTGGGATTTAAAGGCTCGGTCAACCATACCCATTTGAGTACCTACGCAACGCATGCACAAGAATATATATTTTCATCTTAAGGTGCATTCAGACCAAACGAGCATTCGCTATTCTATCCTCCACTCTACGCAATCAACGAATCACGTTTTGTGTAACGATCGCATTTCGTAGAGTAGGGGGTTAGAATAGCTAATGCTCATCTGGTCTGAATGCACCCTTATAATTATTTGAGCAATACTCAATAAGTTTATACATTTAAATTACGTCTTCGATAAAAAAAAATTGCTGCTCAGCATCATCGACTCTACCAACCTACCAATTTTTAACAATATCAAACGTGATTCAAATGTACAAACTTTTTAAGAACTGCTAATTTATTTTACTCTCTCATTACGCCCCGTTATGCCTCTCTCAAAACGCGCATTCCACTAGTCCGTCTGTACCATATCATGACCATAATGATGGCATGAACGTTTGTATTTGTTTCTATTGAAAAGTATGAGACCATGCCCACTAGAACATTCCGGCGCTGGCCAACACCTCATACTTTTCAATACAAAGAATATTTTTTTGTCTGATACGTTGGTATACTCTTGGGTCGTCTCATTCGTTTTTCGTCACGTTCCTAAATTGGTCCGATTCTGCTTTCGTCATCCATTCTAAGTTGGTACCGACTTAAGACTATGAAAATATACGAAAAACATAGATTTAACAGCGAACATCCCGAAAGAAAATTATGACGAGTTAAGAACGAGACGGATTAAGATAAAGATGAACAACTGACCGAAGATGAGAAAGACCATCGACGATCGTGACGAATAAAGAATGGGTGACGAAAGCAGAATCGGACAAATTTCGACCCAAGAGTATATCGATACGTTCATGCTACGGTCATGGTATAGTACGGTGTAGTTGGTTTAGACATTTAGTTACGCAACTAACTAGCGACAAATTCCTTGATGTCGCTGGCGGTGACATGATGGCCGGGTCTGCGCACCACACACGCGACAACGTGTTCCCCGTCGTCCGGGTGCGGCACGCCTGTGACGCACACGTCGGCAACGCCGGGGTGCGTTAGTATCAACTCTTCGATATCCAGCGGGATTATCTGTGACGAACAATTGAGAAACATAGAATGACAATCACATCAAGAAAACGTATGAATTTGTTTGACTTATTCCTTAATTGGCGGATTTTAATTTTGTTGCAGTGTTTTTTTCCAAACGTTGGAAAATATTTACTAAATTTCCCACTGAGTTACGTTATTTACATACGATTTCATAACACAGTGGAACTAAATATTGGGCATACTGGGGAATCGGGTTTATGTAGGGAATACGGAATTCTATCTACCTGCCAAAAATCGAAAGTTTTGACGCGAAAAAAAACAACAAAATAAATATCCATCCAATGGATATTTGTAACAAAATCTGCACCAAACGGTCGCAGCATTAACCAATTAAAGTAGAATTTCTTTTGTTTCACTACTTTTTGAAACAAACGAAATTCTTACCAATTTATATTTAGAACAAGGTTCAAATTAAAAACAGGAAAACTAACTATGGTGGGCCTCAAGAGGATAATATATAATTAAGTTTAAATAGTAGTACCACATAATGAAAATATTTAACCTACAGTTACCTGTGTGATAATTAAAAAGCTGTACCTGGTAATTCCTATACTTCAAAAGCATTTTGAGTCTGTCCACAAAATAGTAGTAGCCGTCTTTATCTTTATAAAACAAATCGCCCGTTTTAAAATATCTGTCTGTCGTGTAAGCTTCTTCCGTCCCTTGTGGATCATTATAATAACACTGAAAAAGAAAACAGAAGATTTCCAAAAGGTATAACAAACAAATGATAGCGGTAATACATAAAATCTCTGCAACTTAAGGTGATGTAATTCATCAATACTATTTTTTGTGATCATATTTATTTTTACAAAGAAATAGTTACTACTTACTGCCATTAATGGACCTTTCAAACATAATTCTCCTATAATGTTTGGCTCTTGGATTTCTTTGCCAGTTTCTGGTGAAATTAGCTGTAAAACATCAGAAATTTGTGAGAAAGAGAGTACAACGCGTATCCACTATTGAATTTAAGAATTGCAGACCCTTAGTCGGCCAGAGTACAGTTAGTATGAATACAAATGGGATGACGTAATGAGATAATACTTAGATGATTTCAATTTATACAATATTTTAAAGGCGAGTAAATATACAGGGCTACTTTTTCACACATACGTCCACATTTCTTGTACGATTTGCGGATAAGTTCAAACACTTTGTATTTTAGTTTTTTTGCTCCAAAGGGGTAGTAACAAAAAATGCTAGTATTTTGTATCTTAGACTACTATTACGTATGTTGATTTATTGTACTGGTGTAAAAGTAACCCTGTATGTATATAATTTTATCGACAAAAGGGACTCATTTAAACGCAGATTTGAATCTGTCTGCGACCACGGATGTAACGACATGCCCGAAACATCAGGATAATATTTTGCGTAAGTTCACGCGATTCCCAGTTTGTCGTTACAATATGAGTAATGCTCGTGAAAGTTTAAATGGGTACGTAGTACATGCTTAATAGTTCAATACTGAAAATTTATCAAACCTTCCCCTGGTACTTCGGATCCAGAGTTCCTAAACTTCCGCTGGGAACGTCAGAGAATGACCCAACAACTGAACCTGCAGTCTCGGTCAGACCATATAATTGGAAAATAATTGTGTCTGCACGTGTCCTGGCCTGAAAAAGTTTTAATTTTATAAGCTATAAGTAATAATAGTAGCAATAGCACTTTCCGAGCAGTTGATAAAAAAAATCTCTCATGTGACTCGCTTTTGCGTCATTTTGATTTTTATGGTAAAAGAACTCGTAGTACTCACTTCCTCGGCCTAGAAAAAATAACACTAAAATGAAATGACGCTCGAAGGACAGGTCGATTAGATTTTAAAGACAGACAGAGAAAAATCTAAATATATTGGTACTAAATCATGGACCAACCGCATCGTAATTTAAATTACGTACATTACGATTAAATGGTAGTTATTGTTGGCTATAAAAAAAATATAAAAGATGGATATTTATTTCAAATTACCCGAATTAACAGAGCCCCAAATTGGTCTCATAACAGCGTAGCGCTCGCTTGATGTTTATAAATAAAATGGTAAGTAATGTGTTATTATGCTTTCAGTTCATGTTTCTATGCAATCGGGCAAGATAAATAAATAACGAATTTATTGATAGCAAGTAGGTAGTTGAAAATATTTGTTAGCAAATCACTAAACATACTTTTTGTAACATATATCGACCATAGGCGTAGCTCACTAATGTGTCTTTATCATAGATGATGAAAAAAACTTCATGCAAAACGACTAAAAGTTCATCTTTGTAGAATATAGATGCATGATGTATGATGGATGAAACCCAAACAAACACTTACCCTAAGATCCACCAGAAATTCACTACGAATTTTGCTGCCTCCTATTTGGAGAAGGTCGAAGCACGTGAGATCGCACGGTTTGTTATGATGCAGTACAGGCTCTAGGAGCGTCGGAGTGCATAAGATTGCTGCAGGCTAGAATACAATTATAGGTGTTTTTAAATAAGTTACTAAGAATATTCAAATCGATGCAGATGAAAACTTAAAGTTTTTTTACGTTTTTATTAACTGGGATATGGACCTGGCAAAGACCTTTGACACGCTTATACCTAAGCTTACAGATAATTGAAGCGATAGGCAAACGATGTATATCCCTAAACATATTTATTTGTTTAAAGACTATCGCAGAAATCAAAACCAACGTTTGTGTATAGACAATGTCGTAAATAACGACCAACAAAAGTGGGAGTACCACAAGGTAGACTTTTACGACGCTGTTCCTTATCGACATGTATTATTATAATGTATAGTTAAAAAACAATAAAAAATAAACTTACCTTGTACTTATTGATAATATCAATGACATGTTCTGTAGTTGTGGGTGCAGAAGACTGGACTTTGATGTAGCTGATCGGCATCAGTAGAGCGATGTAGCAACCAGAAATCCAGTGCAAAGACGACATATTCAGAGCTCTTTTCCGCACACTTGAAATTTATACAGAGAACGTTAAAAACCCTGACCAATTTGTCATGTCACTCGGTGAGGTTTGAAACAAGATTTGTACCTGGCATTTTGCTGCAAGTTTTTAAAAAAACACTATGTAACAAAAATATGCGGATATTTGCTACTCACTCTCTTACCCATACTTAGGTCTCAAAACTTGCAGGAATAAATTGCAAGTATAAATTTAGGTTATCCCGTATTTTGAAAATAATAGTTTTGTAAGTTTTTCTTGATTTAATATAATATCCTCTTCCTTATTGCTATTTATAGTCAACGGATTATTAACTTTTGCATACTTTATTTTTTAGGCATGTGGACCTGGCAAAGGCCTTCGACACGTTTCATATAACTAAGCTTACAGATAAAGGAAGCGATAGGCAAACGATGTAAATCTCTAGACATATTTATTTGCTTAAGGATTATCGCAGAAACCAAAACCAAAGTTTGTGTATAGACAACGTCGTAAGTAAAGACCAACAAAAGTGGGAGTACCACAAGGTAGCCTTTTACGACGATGTTCCTTATTGACATGAATTATTATAAATATGCCAAAATGCATCTCCTGAAATAACTTTTTCGTAGAAAGAGATTACGAAATAAAAAGTTCTAGTGAAATTGATAGAGTTTATAAATTAATACACTTATGCAACGGAAACTAAAAAAATACAATATGAATTAGGTACCCGTTATCGTCTTTGTAGGGGCTAAAGTCATCTAGCAACTCTAGAATGTGCGAGTGTGTTATTGCGACTATTTTCGGTTGCCCTGTCGTACCACTTGTACTAGTAAGCCAGCAATAAACATTGTCCTCGTTAAAATTTGGTAGTCTGAAAAGTAAAATCAATAAATGTTTGCTTACTGCTTGAACAAAAGGCACAAGTCTGGAATAATTGTTAAATACATGAATGTCACACGTTGTAAAGTACCAAAATGACATGTTTCGATATATTATGGCATCTTTTATCAGTTCAAGTGACCTACTATATTATTTATTTCTAATGAAAATGATATTAAGCTATCAACTATTTTTCTATACCGATTTGCATTGATAAATAATGGGCAGTTTAGAACTGTACATATCACAGATCAGTATAGATAGCTAACGGCGGCATGGAACAGGTCGCAGCGTTATGGCCGATTGGCCTTTATAAGTGTGACAGATGCGCGCCCTATGAGCCAGTCGCAACTTACCCGCGACTGCAGAATGAGCTCGGACATATCCGCAAAATGCCGAATTGTGCCGTTATTTCTTGTAAAAATAGGAGTGTAAATAAATATTTCAAGGACTATTGAGTCACGTACCACATGTAAGTATTGATTTTTTTAGTTATTAGTTGATAAAACCACGTATTTTTACAAATAATATATAACAACAAACCGCTGACATAAATGTCATAATGATTTTACTTGGGCGTACCAATTGGTTGAAGTATTCAGTGACAAATTGTATGTGCGTTTTACATTGACGGCTTAGAATAGCAAGCAAGTTGCGATTTGGTAAGCGACCGTGCAATGTATCGAATTGCTAGCGATATTCACAACCGTACTGTCATTTCTTGGTACGGCCGCTGCGGGCAGGCCGCGAACTAGAGGTACGACTGACCGTGCCGATGAGAAATAGGGTCGATAAATTGTTGATGTATTTGATTATAATATTCAATTTTTCTTTCATATTTTGACCTTTGTATCAATATCTTATCTTCATAAAGCGCGTATATTCATTATTTTGAGCCTGTTATAATAACCGTTGTCAAAGGTTGAAATTGTTTTATTTAAATATGTGACCATCGCGGAAACGGAAGATAACATTTTGTTTATTAAGGGTACAACCGTCTAAATCATTATTTGTTCATTTGATTCCCAGCCACAATTAAGATAATGTCGTTAATAAATTGCTTTATTCATATTCAAATATATGTTTATAAAGATTAGATACACCGTTCAATGCGATATTTTAATCTGTATTTATTTCTTATTGAATGATAGATCGATTTTAATGTTTTTCTTAATATTCCGGCCTTATCAAATATCTATGGATAATAATTTATCGACGTAGCCTCCTCTCTAGTGCCGCGTCATATGGTAGCTCCACTACGCGCGTTAGCCAATCACAGCGTGGCAAAGGCCCGACCTCGGAGACACCGAGACTCATTACGATTTCGCTTCGTTACAAATCTCTCTCTTTCATATATCTATGGTACATATACAATCTAGATTATATACTAGAATTTTGTAAATGTCTTACGATAGAGTTTGTGTTGCGATGTTCTTAAGTTGAACTTT
Source organism: Thaumatotibia leucotreta (assembly GCA_025490895.1). NCBI lineage: Eukaryota > Metazoa > Arthropoda > Insecta > Lepidoptera > Tortricidae > Thaumatotibia > Thaumatotibia leucotreta. The sequence continues at coordinate 17,727 of JALPQI010005130.1, read as the reverse complement.
ATGTCTTTGCAACTGGATTCAATATTAGTCAAATGGTGGCAGTAAAAGAATAACAAAAACAAAAACAAAATTAGTACAGTATTGAAAATTCTACAGAGAAAGTCTGTTAGAATGTAAAAACAATACCATATCCACCATATGTATTCATAAGTCTAGTACATTAGTCTAATCTTGTAGCAATATTCATGTAGTAAACAATAATGGCCGTGTGGTGACGGCAGAAAGAATACATTTGTCACCACCCCAACTCCTCCTGCGGGTGTCGTAAGAGTCGACTAAGGGATTGAAGTGTCACTGACCATATTCGATTAAAGATTGATGATGGGCAGCAGCGTCATCATAGTGGACACATTACTGCGATCGCCAATCCGCTTGCCCAGCGTGGCGATTATGGGCATATACCTCCTAATGCGTCTATACGCATAGTTAATAGGAGAGGCCTACGTCCAGCAGTGGACTATCAATACTATCATAGGCTGATGATGATGAAACAATAATGAAAAATTCAGAAGCGGTAAAAAACATTAACTTTTTATATTTAACTGGAACGCACAATTCGATTACGAGTAGATAACAAAAAAAACATAATAATTAAAGGCCTTTAATCAAAACAAAATGTAACCTTATAATTTTTCTTTTACGAAGCTAAACTTTGTGTAACAACTTGTGACACTGAAAAAGGGCTACAAATTCAAATTTTCTATGACCAATCAATAGGTAATACGAACCTACATCTTTGCTACCTGTGCCAACTTTTACTACTGCTGAAGATTGTTGCCATTGTTGGACTAATTTGTATGACTAACTTTCATAAAACAATTGACGCGATCGTAATTTTTGTTTTGATTAAGGCCTTAACTGTGTACATTTTTTATGAAATAGACCCTTATGTTGTATTGTTTAAAAGGACATGCCCAACTTTGTATGGAACTTTGCCCCAAAGTCAACACAGCTAAGAGCTACATCGTTGAATAGGTCTTTAAATCTACTTCATTTCATTCTATGGGTACCAAGGGGAATTCCATTGCAGAACTGAGATATTCATATGTTAGCGTAAACACAATCTATCAGAAAATGGGTTACTTAGATAATACTGGCGCTTAATCATTAGGATAACGATGTGATAAAAAAAAATTGTAACGTATAATTGGTTTTATTTACACAATTGGCCGTGTGGTGACGGCAGTAAGAATACATTTTGTCATCCCAACTCCTCCTGCGGGTGTCGTAAAAGTCGACTAAGGGATTGAAGTGTCGCTGACCATTATTTGATAAAAGATTGATGATGGGCAGCAGCGTCATCATAGTGGACACATTACTGCGATCGCCAATCCGCTTGCCCAGCGTGACAATTATGGGCATTTACCTCCTAATGCGTCTATACGCATAGTTAATTGGTGAGGCCCACGTCCAGCTGTGGACTATCATAAGCTGATGATGATGATGATGACACAATTACTATTTTACAGATTGGCAACTCGTTAAGAATACCTCGATATTAATGTAACTATTTTGTCCTAACTACCCACCACAGTTATTATTTATTATCTTCTGTTTTCACAGGTCGTGCCTACATATGATATGAATATCTAACTTCTGCAATGGAATCCGATTTAGTGCCTGTATAATGAAATAAAGTAGATTTAAAGACCTATTTAATGACCCAACTCTCATGTCTGTTGGTCTTGGGGCAATTTTGACGCATGTTCCTTTGCGTTACAAACTCAATTACTACTAAACTCAATTAAAACAATATATCTAAATAAGGAATAATTACTCGAAGCCATCTTCACACGGAGGATCCTGGCAAGTCTCCATGAGTTTTGAAAAGGAACCATCGCCACCGCCAAATGTGACAATCCTCGTGTCAAGTTTCAGTTTTTTTACTGTACTTTGGTACTCCTTGAACATGGCGTATTCACAAAATGCCATCTTTGGTTTAACTATTTTGAAGAAACATTCTAACTCATCTGAAATAGTTCATTTTCAAATATAAAAAAGTAAGTATCTGTTTAGAGTACACTCACAATAACATTATGTATCATGTAGCACAAATATATTGCACAAAAATAGTACAAGTACAAAGTACTTCTAAAAAGATGGTCAAGTAATTTTATTAACTGAGTTCAAAAAGAAGAATGCTCTCTTTTCGTCTGTTTTTTTTGTATGTGCGAAACGTGAACAGTTTTTTTTTTCAATCGAAAGCTTATAACCTCAACTTGGTCCCGTTGGCATCAAGTAAAGGCCTGGGTCGCGTTTTATAAAGTTACAATTTACAATTTTGCTGTTTACCTCGCTTTCTCGCCAATATGTGCGTGCGTTAGAGAGGCAAGCAGTGAAATTGTAAAATGTAACTTTATAAAACGCGACCCTGGTGATGGAATCATGGAGAAATCGGTTGAAGTCAGTTTTTAGTTTTTGAATCTGATGATTATCTTTTCACACCCGTTTCTTTGCAGGAAGAGTTGCGTTCAATGTTGGATTAACGATACTTACTACGTCTAAGAGACGAGTCAAGGCCTACTACAGGCATCCCGCTCATCATGCCTGCATAGAAAGGGATATGCACATCGAGGTGGTTTCTTCCAGCCAACACAATAGGGTCGCCAACTACCAAGCCTAGCTTTCCGAAACATTTCACTAGCTGTATGCTTCGAGATAGCACCGAAGCACATGTTTCTTCCTGACCCGTTGCTGCATCTATCTGAGGATAAATTATTTTTACTGTTTATCTTTTCATAAAAAGACTCTTAACATATAATCATTTATTTTTATAAACGATCCCAATAATTGGAAACTGTAATGTTTATCTGGATGATAATATTTGATTAGTCACACTTAATTTATAGAAAGAAGCCAATTCGTATCAATATTGAAGCCGAGATCCGAAATTACAAACAAAATAACAGAATAATATTATTTTGTCTTACGTATGGCTAGTTATAATCAATAACGTGTAAGTAGAAGAAACGTCTACATACAGTGTGGAAATTAAACTCAGGTTCTGGAGGAAAACTACTTTAAATCCTTAAGCTAGCTCATTTTACTTAAAGGAGACATTCCTTTATTTTTGAATAGAAACAAATCTGCAACCTCCTGGATCCCCCGTTCCTCGCTTGAGGACATAAGATTTAAAAAAATCTCCGGCTAAATGTCAAAGCAGCATAACAAGTTGGCATGTGTAGAAAGTATCCGAACGAAACTGTCAATGTAATAAAATAAACATGGAGTATCAGGCGGCCAATCACCGATCAGTACGGCTTAGACAGCTGACACTACTTGCATCACTATGTTCCGCGGTAAGTAAACATTAATTTATATCAATGAAAGTGTAATTATATATTTTTGTTTACTGTTAATTAGTAAATATATGATGTAATTTATGCATTAGTATTTAGGTTTCCTTTGTATAATTACAAAACTTTAGTTTTATGAATCTTTGAAGTTTATGTACTCGTGCGAGTATGCAAGGACTTACACAAATAAATTATGTTCTCGTACGAGTAACACGGTCTCAATAAAGTAAGTATTTTATTTCACACGAATGTTAATTATTTTTTATTTCGAATTTTCAGCCTTAAAATGCAGTGAAATTGAGGAATACCGGAACTTCGACGAATCCGACGATCTTTCCGAAGGTGAAGATGTGTATATTACAAGTACGTCCTTCCAGAAATCTAGGCACCCTTTTGTCCGGTCAAACCTTTAGGCTCTCGGTTGCATTACGTCTGGGCTCAGACTGTGTAGCCCCACATAAATGCCACTGCCACGCTAATGTGTCGTCGAAGGGGCTGCATGATCTCTCGTGCAATAGAAGTGCTGGCCGTATAGCACGCCACGCTACCATAAATGATATCCTGCGCCGAGCGTTCACTTCCGCGGGATTGCCTGCAGTCCTGAAGCCTACGGGTCTAGCGCGGGACGACGGGAAGCGGCCAGATGGCATGCCTCTTGTTCCCTGGGAGCTGGGGCAGCCTTTAGTATGGGACGCCACATGTGTGGATACCCTGGCGCCGTCCCATCTCCCAGGAACTTTGAAAAAGGCCGGAGCGGCTGCGGAAGCAGCTGAACTCCTCAAGCGGCGCAAATATGCAGCTATAGATTCCAGTTGCATATTTGTGCCGTTTGGGGTAGAAACACTTGGCCCCTGGGGACCCGGAGCCCACAAGATTTTTAAAGGGCTCAAGAAGCGGCTCGTAGACGCCAGCGGTGACCAGAGAGCTGGCTATTACCTCGCCCAGCGAATAGCAATTGCTATTCAGCGAGGTACTTCCGCCAGCCTTCTGGGCACCCTACCATCAGGCACGGAGCTCGAGCCTATTTTTAACCGACTTCAAAAAGGAGGAGGTTTACAATTCGTCGAAATCTTTTTTTTTTTTTATGTATGTTCCCCGATTACTCGAAGACGCGTGGACCGATTTGAAATATTCTTATTTTGTTTTAAAGGGTATACCTTCTAGTTGGTCCCATTGTCACCGAATTCAGATCTGATGATGGGATCCTGGAGAAATTGAGGGAACTCTTCAAATGTTGTAGGCACACATGACATTTTTCATTTATTTTCGAAGACTAGTCAAGTATTTGCATCTAGTCATGAACATCTTAAGTTGGTGATCTGATGATGGAAGGTACAACTCCTTAGCAATTAGGAGTTGGGGGATAATTCTTTCAATATAAAATATTTCGTGTATTTTGGAAGCTATTTGTGTATTTGCCTTTAGGTGGTCATCCTTTCATATTGGTGAGCTGATGATGTAAGGTACAACTCCTTAGAAATTAGGAGTTGGGGGATAATTCTTTAAATATAACATATTTCATATATTTTGGAAGCTATTCGAGTATTTGCCTTTATGTGGTCATAGTCTCATGTTGGTGAGCTGATGATGAAAGGAATATCTCCTTAACGATTAGGGGTTGGAGGATCATTCTTTGTATATAACAAATGTCATACATTTTCGAGATCTATTCAAGTGTTTTGCTTAGTAGTTATGACATGTTGGTTAGCGGTTAGTGATTCTTTAAATAATATTGGCATGCTAAGTCTGTTACCTTTGAAATTGTTGTTGTATTCATATAAGTTCGCCAGTTCAGGTTTTATGGCCTACTACAGTGCAGTACATTCTAATTATAAGTATTTAGAGCATACTGAATAACGATTTTATATTTACACTACGAAAAAGCAAAAAATAATATATTTTAAAAATAAAAATAAAACCGCCTTCAAAAATTCGCCCGAACTAAAATGTAAAAAATAATTTTGAATCCTACTACTTAGGATTTCCTACCCAAACCTTTAAACCTTTTACCCTATTCATTGAAATAAAATATTATGGCTAGGTACCCTACAGATTTCTTAGAAGTCGGTGCCAAGCCAACTACGTTCATAGGTTTATATTTGATAGAGCTTTGTAGCTTACTGTCACTCCGATTACGCTTTTATCAACAGCATGGTCTGCCTCAGTCATTTTGATGACAGCATAACCGGAGTGACAGTAAGTTACAAAGCTCTATCAAATACATATAAGTACTTGCGAAGTGAACATATTTGGCTTAGCACCGACTTCTAAGAAATCTGTAGGGTACCTAGCCATAATATTTTATTTCAATGAATAGGGTAAAAGGTTTAAAGGTTTGGGTAGGAAATCCTAAGTAGTAGGATTCAAAATTATTTTTTACATTTTAGTTCGGGCGAATTTTTGAAGGCGGTTTTATTTTTATTTTTAAAATATTTTATTTATTTGTAAATATTTGTTAACTTGTAGTATTTGTAGATATATTAGTTTTATTTCCTTAGTGTTATTTTTTTTGTATATTTTAAACTAGCTTTTGCCCGCGGCTTCGCACGCGTAGATTTTGGACTTCTATGAAAAAAAAATGTAAAAACCTAACCTGAACCTCCTTTGATAGTCGTTCGTTGTGGTAGTAGTGGGGTCGCAGTTCTAACCTAACCCAAAACCTACTTTGATAGCCATTCGTTTCTGTGTGAGATCGCAGTTCTTACCTTTCCTAAACCGAAGTAGATTCTTACCTTATTACATTCTGTCTGAAGTCTGTTTCATTGAACAGCATATTAGTATGACATAATTAAATACTTAATTGCAAATAAACTACACGAAATAAAATTAGCAACGCAGGCATCGTTATTTCCTGGGTGAATATCTAAGCGTTTCAACCGCCTAATTTTGGTAGCATCATTTTTGTCGAAGTTTCTATTCGTTACAATGTGCTACTTTGTCATTTTAAGGAGGCACGATATCTTATACAAATGGCGAAGTATAACATTGAGACGTTTAGAAATTTCGGCAAAAATGATGCCACCAAAATTAGGCGGTTGAAATTCTCAGATATTCACCCTCCTACAAAACAATAATGTAATCCGCCACAGGCTTCGTCCTTTTCTCCTATGGTAGAATAGTCAAGCCAAAACATTTAACCGGTGATGAGTCCAGTCAATCAGGACTCCCACCACAGTGACTCGATAAACCAGAGAAACGATATCCATGATGTTTTTTTACTGTTTAACCATTTCATCCCTTTCAGAGGTTGAATTCTCAGAAACCTAAAACACATCTTTATCTTTTTATGTTTAGGAATACTCCTGTAAAGTTTTGGATAAAATGGTTTAAATGATCAAGTTTTCCCATACAAACTCTGGACCCCCATCATTGCACTCCATAGGGTGTGGGTTTACTTATTTATTGTTAAAAACATTCATGTGAAGTTTCGAATAAAATAGCCCAACTAATCTTATTTCCCCATACAAACTTTAACTCCCATAGGGAATGAATTTTCAAAAACCTGAAACACGTGTTTACTTAAATATTTATTGTTAAAAACATTCGTGTGAAGTTTCGAATAAAATAGCCCAGCTAATCTTATTTCCCCATACAAACTTTAACCCTCCATTTAACCCCCATAGGGAATGAATTTTCAAAAAACCTGAAACACATGTTTACTTATTTATTATTAAAAACATTCCTGTGAAGTTTCGAATAAAATAGCCCAACTAATCTTATTTCCCCATACAAACTATAACCCTCCTTTTAACCCCCATAGGGAATGAATTTTCAAAAAAACCTGAAACACGTGTTTACTTATTTATTGTTAAAACATTCAGTGAAGTTTCGAATAAAATAGCCCAACTAATCTTATTTCCCCATACAAACTTTAACCCTCCATTTAACCCCCATAGGGAATGAATTTTCAAAAAACCTGAAACACGTGCTTACTTATTTATTGTTAAAAACATTCATGTGAAGATTCGAATAAAATAGCCCAACTAATCTTATTTCCCCATACAAACTTTAACCCTCCATTTAACCCCCATAGGAAATGAATTTTCAAAAAACCTGAAACACGTGTTTACTTATTTATTGTTAAAAACATTCATGCGAAGTTTTGATTAAAATAGCCCAACTAATCTTATTTCCCCATACAAACTTTAACCCTCCATTTAACCCCCATAGGGAATGAATTTTCAAAAAACCTGAAACACGTGTTTACTTATTTATTGTTAAAAACATTCCTGTGAAGTTTCGAATAAAATAGCCCAACTAATCTTATTTCCACATACAAATGTTAACCCCCCATTTAACCCCTTTAAGAGAGGAATTTTCAAAAATCCGTTCTTAGTGCGCCTCTAGACATTATAAAGAATCTAAATGCCAAGTTTGAACTCTCTAGGACCAGCGGTTTGGGCTGTGCGTTGATTTAAGTCAGTCAGTCAGTCAGGACATTGCCGTTTATATATATAGATTATTAATGTGATATAATGTATTTTTGTACCAATTAATGTGATTACCTATAAAGTTATTTAATTTGTCTAACATGCAACTTGCATACCATTGTTAAGTATAATTATGTGTACTCGTACACAGTTTAGAAAAGTTAATTTTGTTACTGGCTTTTATTTGTAAGTCTGTGCTGCCTGTTACAAATATAACTATATTTTGTAAGTTTATAATCATATGTAGAGGAAAAGATTTCGATCTGTTTGAGACTAAATTCATTTCATTGTTCTCTAATAAGTACAAATATGTGGTTTTTGTATTTTTATACGTAATTAAACGATTTTTGTACCGTTTTGTTTCCTTTCATATAAGTACCTCGAGTGAGGACATAGTCCCTTTGTACTCGCATGAGACCATAAGGAAAAATCTGATGGAAAACGCCTGGATTTTTTTTATTATGTTTCCTACAATATGGGTTGCTTGCTTATTTGATTTATTGAAAAAAATATCAGTTTTGCTTGATTTGACACCTACAGGATCCAGGAGGTTAAAAGATTTTTTTAACTCGCTTGCTTCGCCCGGGATTCGAACCAAATAAAATTAAAAAAAAAATAAACACTCTTTATTTTATTATACTAATCGGTAGTATTAATATTCAGGATTAAGTTTCTCTAACAAACATTTGGTCTTAAAAATAATCGTTAAATCTAACATCAACTTTATTTTACTATCAATTTTGTAACACATAAATTATTTAACTGATAAATAAAAATGATAATTTAAAAAATCTTTTAATGCAGATTTGTTTCTTTTCAAAAATAAAGGATTGTCTCCTTTAAGTAAAATGAGCTAGCTCAAGGATTTAAAGTAGTTTGCCTCCAGGACCTGAGTTTAATTTACACACTGTATATTTAAGTATCTATATGTATCTATCTATTGTATATATCGTCGCTTGATACCCACATTACAAGCTTTAATTCAGCTTACCGTGTAGTTCATTATTTTATTTCATAACTGCATCTATTAAATGTACGGAAATATGTTCACACGTCTAAAACTTAAAGATAGAGAGGGCTGGAAGTTACTCCACCGACAAGAGAATATCTCTTAAGTTTATGATGATGATGTCTAAAACTTACTTGACATATGGCATTTCCTCTTCTTTCCAAAAATTCCGTGATGAAATGCCCCAAATGATAATTCTTTCTTGCTCTTCTCCATTCTCCTACCGTTTCATTCATGTTGTATATAATTTTTAAACATATACGTATACCATCCTATCTCCATCGACTATTAATAGCAAATGTTTTGAAACTCGTGCTAACGGAATCGTGCTTGGTATACAATAAACCAAATTAAGTAGATACAGTTGTATTTATTTAATAACCAAATGGCCATGAATCTCTTATCTTTAGTTGTTCAGAAAGAAATATAATATATCAGTACTTACTTACTAAAGAGGTGTAACACTATACTTAAGTGTTGTTTTACAACTTTACAGAAAACGACATTTTGCGTTCAAATGTAGCCACAGTGGCATTTTCTGAAGACTGTGAAATCATTTAAATCAAGCTTTTAGTCTATTTTTTGTTTTTTGTACATATTCATGTATCGCATTATAACTGAATATTTTAGAATAATTATTCATGGGCATTTACGAGAATTCAAAAGCTATATAGAAAAGTACATTTCGACTATTATTTAAGCCGCGAAGCACAGCCAAAGCGGTTGTGAAACACTCGCTCAAGAAATCAATAAGCAAATTAAAATTCAAGAGAGCGGAAGCCGGTCGCTAGTTCATTAATTGTCAATCTTAATAAAATGTACAAACACCGTAACATGAATACTTTTATTTCGTTTCACCATAATATAATTAATTTTTATGATGGTGGACCGAACAATTTCACTCCTACAAAGTGTTTGATGCTGGCTGAAAAAATATGCAAGCACTTAAAATCGACTAAAACCATTAAAGATTCCATTGCACTAATAGCAGGGCATATTCGTACAATTGCTATGAGATCGCAACGGCCACGGCCGTCAAAAATATGGGTGCGTGAAGTTAGCATATCAAGTGTCATTTTATTGGAGTTCCTATAGCCTGCACAATAGTTCTAGAGTTCCTGATACTTTTTGATAATACTTCTATAATTTTTTGGACAAGAATTATGTCACTGTTGTCATTAAATTCATATCAGAACATGCGGGTGAATATCTAAGCGTTTCACCGCCTAATTTTGGTGGCATCATTTTTGCCGAAGTTTCTATTCGTTACAATGTGCTACTTTGTCATTTGAAGGAGGCACGGTATTTTATACTTATGACAAAGTATAATATTGAGACGTTTAGAATTCCCTGCACTCTAACCACTTTTGTGAACACACTGTGGTTGCTATGATGTAACTGATGGCGACTTTACTTGGGTAAAAACACCTAGAAGACCAATTGTCAAGTATTAATTTGTTGCGGTCGGAATTCACTCAGGTGACTCCATTCACATAACAGTTTGAACTTTATTGCGTACAGCAGAAGGATGAAAAACTTGTGCATATTTCGTTAAAAATTGCTAAAGACAAGTGGTTTATGGCAATGTATGTACAGTCAAGGGCAAAAATATGTATACATTTTTGCACCTTATTTTTACGGCATAAGATAAAAAAGTGTAATCATATTTATGTCCTTGACTGTACCTACTTTAATCACGTCTACTGATACAAAGGGACACTAATAAGATTTCATAAAATAAAACTAAAAATGTATGTACCTAAATTGGCTCATTTATTGTGAATATTAATATGCATTATTTGATTTGATTGATGACGGGCAGCAGCGTCATTAATGTCATTATAGTGGACACATTACTGCGATCGACAATCCGTCTGCCCAGCGTGGCGGTTGTGGGCATTTACCTCTTAAGGCATCTATACCTACGCTAGTAGGAGAGGCCTACGTACAGCAGTGGTCTGAGATAGGCTGATGATGATGATGAATAGTATGCATTATATAGTTAAACATGGACACAAAAATACATTATTTGAAAACAGATCACGAATTTGGAAATCATGAATCACGAGTTTTGCGGTCACTAAAATTACTAACATAAAGTTATTTATGTTAGTGTAATAGTAGTACCTGATAGTTATACGCCCATTAAATCCGTCCGTATGTTACTCTCTTTTCGCAGTAAGTAGGTACTAGCTGTCTTACTTGAAGTCGAGCAACCTTACCAGTTGCAGTAGTCGGCAGAGAATCTACGAAAACGATACCTCCGTGCCAGTGTGTAGATGCTGACAGATGTTCTGCAAATTAACAATGAATAAAATTCATGAGCGCTGAAGTTAAATAAAACTGTTTAAATAGAACAGACTCGACAAACGAATCATTGGAATTTTAAAAGTTGCTGAACATATTATTCTGTTTGATGACTACTTACAGATAAATTGGACGTAGTTCTGCAAACCGGAACCAATCCACACGAATTTTAAAGATTGACTTGTTTGTGTTAATAAATTTGACAAATTCGTGTGGATTGGTTTCTGTTTGCAGAACAACGTCCAATTGCTCCTGTTTTAGGCCTGGCCAAACTAGGCAAAACGCCAAAGGCATGGAACAGAGGTGTGGTGGTGCTGTTCTTCAAAAAGGGTGACAACACCCTGTTAAAGAATTACAGACCCATCACGCTTCTGAGCCACGTCTATAAGTTGTTTTCGAGAGTCATCACAAACCGTCTCACACGCAGGCTCGACGACTTCCAGCCTCCTGAACAAGCCGGATTCAGAAAAGGCTTCAGCACCGTAGACCACATACACACGCTCCGTCAAGTCATACAGAAGACCGAGGAGTATAACTTGCCCCTCTGCTTAGCGTTTGTGGACTACGAAAAGGCCTTTGATTCGATCGAGACGTGGGCTGTACTACAGTCTCTCCAGCGGTGCCAAGTAGACTACCACCGGTACATCGAAGTGTTGAAGTGCCTGTACGAAAACGCCAATATGTCAGTTCGCCTCCAGGACCGGAGCTCGAAACCAATTCCATTGCAGCGAGGAGTAAGACAAGGAGATGTTATCTCTCCTAAATTGTTCACCGCTGCACTGGAAGATGTTTTCAAGGTTCTGGACTGGAGGGGGTTTTGCATTAATATCAATGGCGAGTACATCACTCACCTTCGGTTTGCCGACGATATAGTAGTCATGGCTGAGACCATGGAGGACTTAAGTACTATGCTCGATGAACTCAGTAGAGTCTCTGAAGATGTTGGTCTTAAGATGAACATGGACAAAACGAAGATCATGTCGAACGTCCATGTGATACCAACTCCAGTGAAAGTTAGAAACTCTACACTCGAAGTTGTTGACGAATATGTATACCTCCCAACTAGCAAAATATAGTCATATAGAAGTTGAGACAACGTTTTGCATATAACTTCTAGTCTAATTTGGTTGGTCATATAAACGTAAGGTAAACGGTTATTAAAGGCGAAAGTGGCGCAAATTATAAGACTTATTGGTGAGATAAAGGTTAAATAAAGGTTTGCATGGCGACTTACATCGTTTATTAAAGGTATTGTAACGATTAAGGAATGACCAAAACGTTGTATAAAGAGTACAACAAAAACCTTTACGCGACCTAAATATCATATAAATGTTTTATAACTGACCATTTTGTTTTATAGAAGGTTTAGTGTAACCCTTACTCATTGCTTATCGGACTTTTAAGTTACGTAAACATTTTTAAGTTTTATTTACAAAACTGCTTCTGACATTTATTTTAGATACGTGAAAACTTGGTGTGTGTGACAAAAAAGTGTACGGAAAAATAATACAAGGTAATTTTATAAGTTTAGTAATAGAAATTATTGTTCTATATATTGAGCGTTTGCACATTTGGCGTAAGCTGAATTCGAATGGGAAGGTCACTTTACCGTTAAAGTTTATGATGATGTACAGTTTTTTGCTGTCGCGCTCTTAATATATTCGAAATAATTATAATTTATAACAATATTTCTTCATATTTTATTATAGTTAAGGTTAGCCATTTTGGAACAAGTCATGGATTTATACTTATACGACTACAATATAACTTTATCTTAAGTAAAGGTTTTTATAACGACTACAAATTGTCCGCCATTACTAAGCCGCCATTACTAGTCCGCCACTTTGTTTGTACAGTTTCGACGATGTAACGTCCATGATTGTTTTCTTTTAAATAGTACTGTGATGCTCACGAAATGGCGACTGATGTTTTATAATATTAATTTCAAATCGACTTTAAATTGCATGATGTTTTATAACCGTAACTTAAAATCAATTTAAAAACATATAGTTCAATAAAAGGAATATAACGGGTTCGGCAACAACTAAAGGTTTTTCAAAGTTTTTGTTTGACGTTAATATAACTAACTGTTGAATAAAAGGTAGATAACAGTCCCGCTGATATCTTTTTGTCATATTGAAGTTACCCTCAATACCGCTATATAACTGTCGAGATAAGGTTTTATGATATCACTTATACAACAATAAAATTATGTAGACGTTTTAAAAATGACCTCATTACGACGGTTCTGTTTTTTCAAAACCCTTCATAAGACGAAAACTTTTATACAACTTTGAACATCATTAAGTAAACGTTTTCTTTAAAACCTCTACATGATTGTTGTATAATTAAGTCGCAAAAACGTTTATTTACCATAGTAATTAGACTATTTGGTAGGACGACTAAACTATCAGATTTATAACGTTTATTTGACTAACAGGTTAACTAAAAACGACTATAAAACTCTTATATGGCTAAAGGTCGTATAACTCTTGATTTATATGACTTCTTTGCTAGTTGGGCTGGGACAAACAGTCCAGCTGGGTAAGTCCAACTTCGAGAAGGAGATCAATCGTCGAATCAGACTGGGTTGGGCGGCGTTCGGGAGACTACGCAATATCTTCTCGTCCAATATACCGCAGTGTCTCAAGTCGAAAGTCTTCGACCAGTGTGTGTTGCCAGTGATTACTTACGGATCTGAAACGTGGTCGTTCACTATGGGACTCATTAGGAGGCTCAGAGTCACTCAACGAGCGATGGAGAGGGCAATGCTCGGGGTTTCTCTGCGAGATCGCATCAGAAATGACGAGATCCGCAGAAGAACGAAAGTGACTGACGTAGCCCGAAGAATCGCCAGGTTGAAGTGGCAGTGGGCTGGCCATATTGCCCGGAGGACCGATGACCGGTGGGGTCGGCGTGTTCTCGAGTGGCGACCACGCACTGGACGGCGCAGCGTGGGAAGGCCCCCCCACAAGATGGAGCGACCTGGTAAAGGTTGCGGGTGTCCAATGGATGCGAACAGCTCACGACCGATCTTTGTAGAACTCTCTGGGGGAGGCCTATGTCCAGCAGTGGACGTCAATTGGCTGATGATGATGATGATGGACGAAAAAAATTGATTCAGGCTTATGTTCTTTGGGTAGGACACATGTAGGCAGGAGGTTAAGGAGACCTTTTAATAGGCCTCTGGGTGGCTAAAGGATAAGGATGATCTGGATTAAGCCATTATTGTAGAAACTTCTTGTGGCTTTCCACAAATCTTCCTGTGGGTGTCGTACGAGTCGACTAAGGGATTGAACATTCGACGAAACAAAATTGATGATCGTCATCATAGTGGACACGGCTACTACGATTACCAATCCGTTTGCCCAGCGTGGCGATTATGGACATTAAACTTCAAATGTGTCCATACGCATAGTTAATAGGAGAGGCCTACGGCCACCGGCTGAGATAGGCTGATTATGTATAAAAACTTACTGACAACAAGTTCCTTGATATCATCAGCGGTGACATGATGGCCGGGTCGGCGCACCACACACGCCACGACATGTTCGCCATTATCCGCGTGCGGCACGCCTATCCCGCACACGTCGGCTACCGCTGGGTGCGTCAGTATCACTTCTTCAACTTCAGGAGGGATTACCTGAAAGTATGTTACTGGTCTTACCAACTGCCAATGCCACCTGACCGGTCACGTGTGACCGAAGCGTTTCTGCGATCGACAACGTTAAAATGTTTTGGTCGATGTATGAAGGCGGTTTCTTTGCCGTCGGTGACTATATTTCGGTCAATCCACCCTCAAACATTACTAAAGAAAACATTTGAATGTCGTTGGTCGCGGATACTTGACGGTCATCATTCGTCGGCGGGGGTTGGTCACAAATAACAAGGGCTTAAACGCTTAACTAAAACACCCTTGGAGCGGAGTCATTGAAAACTCCATTTACGCTTCAATAGCGTTAGCATAAAATGGAGTAATCATAATGAATCCGTGTGCTTACCATGGTCTGCCGCCGCGTTATTAACGCAGACTAACTTTCTATCTATTGTAATAAAACATTATTAAAACATGGTATTGTTCTTTCGATAAGGTGTGACTAGATATTAGCGCAAATGCACACCATACTGAGCAACGCTTTCCACAAAGCAACCGATATGCTGCGGCCACGACATTAGTTTAAGACGACCGGCTTAGCGGAAAACCATACGTGCAAGAGGGAGTACCCATATCGGCGTCCCGCTCCAACTCATGGATTCGCTCGCCGCTAGTCGCCTTAGACCAATGTCCTGGCCGGGCCTATAGGGAGAAGCGAAGAGCTGCAACGAAAGCCATTAGAAAGCGAAATCACGATCCTCAGCAAGTGTAAGCGTAAGGGACCGACTCAGAAGAAGGAAGACTATTGTTTCAACGAAAACCACATACCTGGTGACTCTTGTATTTCAATAGCATTTTGAGTCTTTCAACGAAAAACTACTCTCCGTTCTCATTTCTGTAAAACGAATCTCCCATTTTTAAATATCCATCAGCCGTAAAAGCCTTTTTTGTTTCTTCGGGATCGTTGTAATAACACTAAAAAAGATAGATAATTTAAAGTATTATGTAAAGAAAGCTGAGCAGTTTTTATAAATACGAATAAACTTTCAATTTACAAAAACAAACATTTTATTTCCAAAAAAGGCAAATTTAAGAAACCGTCGATTTCATTTATGAAACTTCAAGATAAAATAATAACAGTTACTGCATAATTCTAGCACACAAGTCTTAGATTGACGAAGACAGCCACATTCATTGGCCTACTCGGTCTCCAGACTTAAGGTCTTAGGAAGATCGAAGTAATAATTTATTCCACTAAGGGCTGATTTTTCAATCCCCAAATAAACCTATCCGTTAGTTAAAATTATCACTATCCTTTTCTAAAATCATTAGTCAAAAAAGGACAGGGCTAACATTTATTTGACAGTTACTGTTAAGTGTTAACTGGGGATTGAAAAATCAGTCCTAAGTGTCTATGTACAAGTGTTGGTAGAAAAATTAACCGCTGCGTTTGTAACCGGGCATTTTCGAGAAGAGAAGAGATACAAAAACTTATTTTTCTGAAACAGGTAAATTTTATGTTTTTCCTGCTCAAAATCACGAGCTCTTTCGATCCTACTAGAAGAAAAAAAGTGTCCCAACTTTTTGTTTCTATTACGTAATCGTTTTTCAAACACTTTGTACAGCGGTTACAAAGTGGAGAGCATGTAAAATGTATGAAAAATGTGGGACCATTTTTTTCTTGTACTTTTTTTCTCCTAGATTGAAAGAACTCGTTATTCTGAGTGGGAAAAACATTAAATTTACCTACCTTAAAAAAATTTTTTTTTGGATCTCTTCTCGCGAAAATGCCCAACCATGAAAATATGAAATATAAATGCGGTTCAATTTACTTCTAAGTTATAAGAAACCGGCTTTTTTGAATTTCCATTATTGATTATCTGCTTCTAATAAAATTAACCTTATGAGCAATAAGGACCATTCCATAGTAAAGTGATAATAATATACCGATATAATACGTACCGCCATTACGGGACCTTGAACTACTAACTCCCCAGTGACATTTGGTTCCAGAATTTCTTTCTCAGTTTCCGGTGTTAATATCTACATATAAGAAATATAAGTAAAAATCATCTGTTAGTTAATAATATTTGACTGCATGTAAAAATAGGCCAGCAAAAAATAAGTGCATGTTATCAATTGTATAAAAATTTAGTCGGCGATTTCTGATGTAAAACGACTTCACTAGTTGAGCAGTCTCACTGTAACTAATGAATTAGTAACTAAACAAGATTTTTGGTACATTGGTTACTTTTGGGTTTGCAACAAAAGTAACCAATGTACCATGGTGAGTGGGATGTAATGTGGGATCAGAGAAAAAACTTATTCTCCAAACATTCTATGAACGAAAATGATATGTGGATTTGTAGACAACCTATTTAAATATTTTAACTACTAATCAGCTACTTAAAACAATACGAGTACATAAAATAAATTGAATACCTTTACGTTAAATTTTGGATCATTAGTTACAATATTTCGTGCAACGGTTAGAGCATTCTCAGAAAATGACTCCAAAAGTAACCCGCCAACTTCTGTCAGCCCGTATCCTATCCAAAATTCAGTGTCTGGCTGGACGCAACCTGGCCTGAAAAAGAGAAACTGAAATGAATAAGCACGTATGTTTCTGACACGATAGTACATTACATCAGAGGCCGGGAAAATGAGGATAGGTAACGAAGCCGGGAATCCGTTTTCTCGCCGAGGCATGTGCTTTTCTCAAACATACAAAGAAATACCTACAAAAAAAAAATGACAATGTTGAAATGAAAAAAATGTTACTTTGCAGGCCTAGACCTGAAAAGTGTTATGAAATTCCATTTCCATCCCAGTGTTACTGCGCCCTAAAAGCGATACTTCCGAGACTATTTTAAGGAACGTAAAGACAATAATATATTATTTCATTGCATGTTTGAGAAAAAAATATATAAGTAAGTTTTTAAGCTACTCGTTACATGGTCATTTACTTTATTCGTATGACTTTTTTATTTTTTTACACCTTTAAAAAATAATGTAGCATGCGATAATTTAAACAGTAGTGTAACATTTACTTAAAGGTACACTCCACATGCAAATATATTGTGAAGTTTT
>JALPQI010005129.1:0-69424 GCA_025490895.1 Thaumatotibia leucotreta | reverse complement strand
TGCGACACGAAAAGATGTGCTGGCCCCAGGCTTATGATGGTCCCATTTTATCCATTTATCGTGCTACGCGTCACTTTCCCACTTGCATACTAGTTAGGACGTGACTGCAACTCCGACAAACGATTAGACGCGGTACCATCATACACCTACAGAACAACCCTTGCGCTTAAGAGGTGTACCGATAAAAAAACTGTACTGTGAGTGCCGGAAACGTTGTTGTTGTTGTTGTATTCTGGCCATTTTTTCCGCAACTCTACATCAAACGTGCCTATTTTGCGTAGTCCCCAAACGCTGTCCCAGTACTTGTTGGGGACTTCACATTCACTCTTGAATTACTTCGCAGGTGTATGCAGGTTTCTTCACGATGTTTTCCTTCACCGTAAAGCACTTGTGAATATCAAATGATATTTCGTACATAAGTTTTTTGAAAAACCCTTCGGTACGAGCCGGGGATCGAACCCACGACCGCTGCGTAGCAGCCGTGCGTTTTACCGCTAGGCCACAACCGCTCTTACCGGAAATGTAAATAGTAGTGACACTAGTGACACAAAAGTACTACAGTCAACTAAGTTAAGACCTCCTGGTTAATTTCCAAAGCTTGAAATTATAGCTACCTAACTACATCGATACGATTTTGTTATTTGCAAAACAGTTTTCATCTGTACACCTTTTAATATAACTCGTAAAATATTAGTTCGCCTTCTGTATTAGCATACGTCTGTGCCCACTCGGCGGGTCCTGCAACTAACGCAACTAGAGGGCCGAGATTAAACGACCCTCTTGCCTTCAATACGTGACATCGTTATTTTAGTTCAGACCTCTCGCTACATACTCCAGACCTTATGTTCTGTGCGTGACTGAGGACTATTTTCATAGAATATTATGGGAAATGTTGATATTGTACAGTCAAGGTAAAATATAAATAGTTGCGCGCAAAATGTTAAAACTTGTATACACAACCATTATAGTAATTAAATACCTTTGCCTCGGCAAAGAGTACGATTTTGTACCGTTTGGCGTAGAAACTTTAGGTTCTTGGGGCCCCAGCGCACGCAAATTGTTTGCTGAGATCGCGAAACGTCTGGTTGATGTAACTAAAGACCGAAGAGCTGGCGACTTCTTCGCACAACGCATCAGTATTGCGATACAGCGAGGAAATGCCGCCAGCATCCTCGGTACAATGCCACAAGGGCCAATCTTAGATATAGGTTAGGTTAAGTAGATTAGTTAGATTTAATCTATGTACATAAATTGTAGTTTTGAAAATAAATATATTAATACCTAGTAAAAGAGTTCTGTACTCGTATTACGTATGTTTGGCACTATGTGCGCATCGATATATTTTACCTTGACTGTACTATGAGTGATAGAGATAGAATACCTATGCACATTGTTAGTAATTTCTTGACGATGTTGTGAAGTCGCCAATAAGTACTGGGTCAGCGTTGAGACCACGCAAAATAGGCACGCTTGATGTCGAGTGGCGGAAAAATGGCCACGATACAACAACAACAACATGGTCGTCTCTGTGACATCGTTCTAGAGTGGGTTCTAATTGGTTGTGTACCTACTTAAACTAGCGCCTTGTGTTCAGTGCGTGACTAAGAACTATTTGATAGGGTTAAAACTGTGGAGTCACGACTCAGTGTATAGCGTATAGCGGTGGGATTAACCCATTAGAAGCCATGGGCACCTGACGGTAATTAATTAATCAGCTTTTACTTTGCGGAGTTCCATTTTGTTTGTTTGCCTAGCAGCGGTAAGGCATGTCGTTCATTTCGATAAGATCCGGTTCAGGTCCCAGCTCGTACTTAAAAATCACAAAACTTAAGGTACATGCAGACCAAAAGAGCATTCGCTGTTCTAACCCCCTACTCTACGAAATTCGATCGTTACACGAAACGTGATTCGTTGATTTCGTGGGGGATAGAACAGCGAATGCTCTTTTAGTCTGCATGCACCTTTATGTTAATACCTACTACCTAATGATTATGATACTTGATATTTATCAATTTCTTTTCGATGAAGGAAAATGTCTTAAGGGCCTGTATTTAGTTTTCTCTCCGGGTTGAAATGTAAGGCAACAATGAGATAACTTATTCTTATTCTAATATTTGGGGTTAAGTCTCAAAGTAAATTCTGAGCTCTTACCGGCTACACACCGGCCTTACATTAAGAAATACATTGTACGCTTGTGATTATATTGAGATGTTTGGTTTTCACAAAATTATGGAACATTAAGGAAATGTATTTTGCTGAAAGAAGACTTCAAAGATTTTCTTAAAAAATCATGCCTAGTCTAAAAAATAATTTCTTGCCATTTCACTCAGTCATTTAGCGTTGTTCCATTCTTCGAAAATACTGTCACTTACTTACGTTTTTTTTCAGTTGGCATTTCGATGATACCTTTGGGTTCAATTGTCGTAAAGGACATTTTGGCGAAAATGAGTTATATATACAGTTTTGTTCAGAATTTCAAGCGCTATCGATCTGTATAGTTAAAGTTTCGATATCTCCTAAAAATTTGCCTTTACGACCAAGATTTTCTACTATAGACTTGCAAAAATAGCTTAGCGAATGGGGCGTAAATATCAAGTCATTTATTATAAATAATTTTTTGTGTCGTAAAGGAAATGTACAAATAAAAATAGTGTCGTAAGTGACCTAATACGTTATGTGTTGTCCTTTACGCCCTTACTTTTTACGATTATTTTCTATAGTTCTATGGCCAACTAGGGCTTAAAGAACAAGTTTTTTCTTCGTCGTCCTTTACGACCGGCACGAAAAATTAATTCTTATATTTCTTATACAATTACTATTGAATGATCCGGGTGGTAAAGGACCGAAGTCATTTTTGATGTTGTTTATTACCATAAATTTGTTTGTACACATACAAACAATGTACGGGAAATATATTAATAGTCATTCATGTCAAATCAACATAATTCACATCCATACAAATTTTTTATCTAAGAGGGGACCGCTTTCGTAGTATGTATGTAGGTAAATAAAATACACTAAAGGTAATCAGGAAACAGTAATCAGCCACTGTCCAAGTACCTAGTTTATACATATAATATATGTGACGGTGATTCTGAATCTTCAGTAGAAATAAGTTGGAATAAAATAATATCTGAAGACATTATAGTCGTATCTGGGAGTTAAATTCTAGAAATAGGTACAATCTGTGCCTTCAGTACCGGGAAACTTAACCCGTAGGTATTCCTAGTTCTTCTTTATTGTAAAGTCTTACAATTACTACCTGTGTCACATCACATAAGCATGAACTACTTGGACAGTTGTTAAACTTTACTATTACCATTACCTAGTGTTTGTTGTTTACGTATACTACGAAACCGTGCTACGTTGCCGTGTGATGACGGTAGTAAGAATACATTTGTCACCACCCCAACTATTCCGCGGTAAATGTTGGCTAAGGGTTTTAAGTGTCACTGACCATTTATTTATCGAAGATTGATGATGGGCAGAAACATCATGATAGTGGACACAGTACTGCGATCGCCAACCCATTCGCCCAGCGTGGCGATTATGGGTATTTGCCTCCTAATGCGTTCATACGCATAGGTCAAGGAAAGGCCGTTCAGCAACGGAATGATATAGGCTGATGATGACACTTAACTGCGAAAGTGTTCCCCTGCTATAGAAGTAATAGCTTATACGTTTAAATTACTATTGAGACAGCGCAGCACTGAAACAATAAGTTTAAAATTGTTGCAAACGTGTTATATAGTTTTGAAGCAAACAGTGTTTCCATATTTATAAGTTGTCTAGTTCTTTGTTATGACTAAATATTTAGAGAAAGTATACTACAATTTTTATTTTATTTTTATTTTAATATACTACAACTCTAATCCGGCTTTCATTCGCCATATTTACTACGTTTTAATAAATATTTTAAATGCGTTTTGAGCAAGATAAGCGGAAAACAGTCGCTATTTTTACCATTTTGCCTACATTTACGCCCCAAATTTGTAAGAAAATTATCTAACACCGTCATTTACGACCCTATCAACTCTAATTGCTCAAAAAAATCGTGGATGTAAAGGACATACATAGCATTTTGACATGTCCTTTACAACATCTAACTTCTAAGCCATTTAGCTTATCACTACGATTGCTACACCAGGTCAAAGATACCAACATTCTACATTGTTTTTATATACACGTCACAAATATAGGTAAAAAACAAAAAAGTTATTGACAGTTTTCTAAAAAAAATTTAGTTTTTTGCTTCTCCTGAAAACCTGCATTTTGTCCTTTACGACAATTGAACCCAAAGGTATCGATTTATTATTGGCTTCCCAGCAACTTAACTTTAAAAAAATCTTTGAATGTAGGGTTACTACTTTAAAAAAATAACGTTAAGTCTTCTTTGAGCAAAATACCTTATCTACGTTATTTAAGGTACATTCGCTTCATGTCCCATATATTTGGGACGTTCTGTAAGTATACTACATTTTTTGTTAAAAATACTTAATAGCTGTAAAGCTTAAATATATAATTATATAAGCATAAAACACGGTTAAATAACAAAATTTAACTAGAGTGGTAAAATTCTTATTAATTAAACACTTAAAAACAAAATTACATTTCACTACCACGCGGATTACGCTTATCCAAGCCAAAAAACACGGACAATAAGCATGTAGGAATGTAGCGCACAGTGGTGCTGCGGTAGCAAAAGTTAGTCAAAAATGTACCTAATACGAAGTTTCGTTCCCTTACTATGAGAACATTACAGTGTGCGATGGCCGGTTGCATAGTTTATTTCAACACGAATTTAATTTGTAAAGTATCGTGAGTCATATTATCGTGCAAACAATGTACATACGTGGTGGTACTAATGTTGGACACTTTTAGCTGACAGGCACTAGTGATGGACACTTTAATCTTAGTCCTAATAACATACGGATTTAAATTGACTGTTGCAAAGCAAATGCCTCTCTTAACTAAGTAACTCTTAGCTTCTTTGAAAGAAGAATAGGTATAGGAATAGGTACATCCCTCGTAACTCCCCCCTTATCGTAACTGGGTGAATATCTGAGTAAGTAGAGACTTACTTCAAATATCTTTCATACCAGATAGCTAGTAAAACAGTATTGTATTACCCCATTGTTCATAAAAATCTCCTAACTTAGTACGCCGATATATAGATATTGTTTGTCCCTTTTGGTCTTATCACTATGTCTGTAAGATCGAAGTGGACAACCAATACTTATCGGCGTGCTAAGTTAGGAGACGTTTATGAATAAGGGGGATAAATTATTAAGTTGCTCATTCCCACATAACATTTTTATTAAATGACTTAAAAGGGTAGTTTTTTGCAATATTTTCACTATCACAATGTGAAAATTGTGAAATACTAAGAAATTTAGAAATAATAGGGCGGATAGATAGACACGGGGAAACTATACGGGTTTTTAATTGACCACGGAACCTTATAAAAGCTGACTGTGGTAAGCGATCTATTTGGGTTAAGGCTTGCCACGACAACGTATAAGTATTCCAGTATTCGCCCGTTTGCACATTTATAATAAAATGTTACCCGAAAATGTATTGCTAAGAGTATAATTTGGATTAAATCCGAATCTTCGTGTAAATTCACCCATGTGTCGGGATTAAAGGAGTTATTTGGCGTTCACACCAACATCTTACAAAAGAATATTTGTTGCGTATTCATTATTCACCTTATTTTTGTTTTATTCATATTTCTTAGATTTTTATATCCATGAATTACATATGGTATTGTGTGTTCTGTACTCAAAATAAGGAAATTTTTAAAGATCGTCTACCTATTTGTTGTTAACGCAAATTTTCATGGGCTATGGTGATTGCATAGGTCGGATAGGTCGGTAAGATAGATTTCAGGGTATTCATCTGCTCATTTTCCTCCTACGTCATGACATTGAAAAATAATAGACAATAGAACATGTAGCTTCACAAATATCTTGGGACATCTTACACAAATCGACCTGATCCTACGGGAAGCTCAATTAAGGCTTGTGATGTAGGTACCAAGCGACGATATAGGTATATAATAGATATATACTTTAATACATACACAGCCATGACCAAGGAACAAATATTTGTGATAAATAAATACACAAATATTGCCCTTGCCTGGACTCGAACCCGGAACCTCCAGCTTCGTAGGCAGGGTTACTACCAACTAGGCTACGGAGGCTGACTAACTACACAAACAGCACAAATTTTATCGCAATGCTGTACTTACCCGTTCCCGTGATCTCCAAAAGTAAATGTAAATACCTAGAAAGTTCAGGGGGGCTATCATGATCTCATAAATGCGATAAAGTTTAGGTACGACTTGTTTTTGATAGTTATAGAACTGACACGTTGCAGTTCAAATTATTCTTAAATTGAATCGCGATAGTAGATCGTGGTAGCCCAGTAATGGCTCCACAGATATCATATATACCATAGATCAAGCAAACGTATCTACTTAGCGTGTCAAATCAACTCAGTGAAATCCACTGAGTTGTCCGTCTTTAATCGCAGCTTGCAGCCTTCGGGCGTCAAATTTTGTAAGTTGAAGTGAACAAAAACATTAATAATGCCTCCTTTAGTAATATTAATTGCAAC
This sequence comes from Thaumatotibia leucotreta, assembly GCA_025490895.1. Taxonomy (NCBI): domain Eukaryota; kingdom Metazoa; phylum Arthropoda; class Insecta; order Lepidoptera; family Tortricidae; genus Thaumatotibia; species Thaumatotibia leucotreta. The sequence continues at coordinate 62,803 of JALPQI010005129.1, read as the reverse complement.
AACACAAAAAAATATGAATACTCAAGGGCCTGAGACATATTTAAAATCATAGGCAAGTAACAACTTCAGTACAAAATCTGACACGCTCGGCCGCCATACAAATGAATGAACTTGTTTCTTCTATCCAAATCTAATTCTGTGAATGGCTCGTTTAATAGTCCAAGATACACATAACACTTCATGAGCAGAACCAGTATAAAAATCTCACGCTGTGTTTGGCGTATGGATTGCACGTAATATTTCCCGTGCTATAGCCACTCATGCGTCATTTTGGGCACAGATCCCCGCCTGAGGACGCCGCATCGTATAATATAATTATGGAAAAGCAAATACCTGTTTAAGAATTTCATGATCGCATAAACACGTACCAATGTCTCCTAATTATTAGGTCACTAGCGACCCGCCCCGGCTTCGCACGGGTACTATACCTACATAAAAACCTTTCTCTTGAATTACTTCCTCTTGTAGAACCTATTAAAAAAAATCTCATCAAAATACGTTGCGTAGTTTTAAAGATTTAAGCGTACAAAAGGGACAGAGGGACAGAAAAAGTGACTTTATTTTATACTATGTAATGATGATTACCAATGCTCGGCGGGGGTGAGCTGTTTTCATACTAAATGTTGATACATGTCATATAGTATGAAAACATCTCCTATGAAATTGGCGTTTTGAATGGAGAATTTAGTAAAAAGTCTATTTTCCATACAAAAAATTTCGTGCATATTTTTTTATGTAAAAATCAAAATTAAGCAAATTTTGCCTGTAATATTAATATAGACACTTCTAAGGCGTGTTTCCTAAAACAAGGTAAAATCTATGACCAAAAACGCCAATTCCATAGGTAATGATGACCCATATTTTTAACCTTTGAAATTTCGTGAGGAAAAGGTTCACAATGAAACTTTATTTATCTATGAAAACGGATTATATTTTATTTATCTTTGTCTTCGGGTGACTGATAGAGGAGGAGTCTTCTTCTTCATCCGAAATGATATGCTATATTCCCATGTAATAGTTTTATTGACATTAAATCACAAAATAAAAGTTTCATGAATAACCATCGCGGTAACCGATGAAGATATTAATTTATCTAATTAAATTACAGAATTAAAAACATTTAATAAAAATTTGAACCAATACACATAAATACCTAAATACTGACTCTGCCTACGTATGGTATTTTATTTGTCTGATGAGTTTCTGAATCACGGTTAGCTTGTAGTTCGAATAATTATCATTGCGTCGAAATCATGCGCGATAACATCAAATGTACCAGATATTATAAAAATGTACACTCGAGCATACATTTTAGAACAATATTTAATAAAAAATATTGAAACAAATGTTTTTAAGAAACATTTTACACGACTCTAAACTTTTGTTTTTGAAAGGTATTTATAGTTGGTAATTTCTAAGATTTAACTTTTGACAGTTATAGATTAAACCTTTTTAATATGAGGGTAGGTAAGGCTAACCGTTTTTCCGATAGTCTTAACGTCATAAATATAAGGCTCATTTCTAAAGTGTCAAAAGTTAATTCTTAGAAATTTCCAACTATTCAACAAATACATGCTCCATCTAGCGGGCAGTCGCTCTGTGCTGCGGGGATGGAATTATGCCGCCCCTGCAGCATTCTGGCTCCGTGCCCGAACCCAGGTTGGAGATTAGATAGTGATGGATACTTCTACTGTTACTATTATTATTCGCTCTTGATATTGTCGCCGTACGGATGTCGGTAACGAACTGTATGCTTAGCACATGATTGGTATGTCAGTATGTCGCCGCGAGATAGATTTTCCATCTTTTACTACCTATATGAATAAAAGAGGGATGGGTAGTATATATCGCGGCGACATTTTGTCGCACTAATCCTGTGCTAAGCCTACTGCAATACTGAAAGATGACAACTTAATCATCATCATTATAAACTTAAGAGATATTCTCTTGTCGGTGGAGTAACTTCCAGCCCTCTCTATCTTGTGCTAGCACTTTGAGACACTGATACGACACCACCCCCGCTCTTTCCATCACTTGGTCCATGTAGCTTCGTTTTGGTCTGCCTCTTCCTCTTCTACCTTCTATCTTGCCCTCAAGGATGGTTTTGAAGAAATGGTCGCGACGAATCAAGTGTCCAATTATCTTTCCGCGTCTCACGTCGATGGTGTTCATGATTGTTCTCTTCTCATCCACTCTACGCAGCACCTCCTCATTCGTTACTTTATCCTTCCAACTTATGCCTTCCATCCGACAACTTAATACCTTATTGCTTATATTGCTACTTAAATATGGATACATGACATGAACATGGAATTGTAAATATAGCGCGATGCGAGGCGTGAATGCGGGCTCAGTGCTTGATAATGGAGACCTAGGCTCTCTGAAATGTCGCGCATAGTAACTATGAGATAGACGTGAGAGTGATACACGTGAGTTTTATCGTTTAATTAAATTTATAGCTACGTATTATTTATTTTTTTTTAACTTTACATATTGCACAAAAGAAAATCTTAACGTACAAAAGGCGAACTTAATGCCAAGGGCATTCTCTACCAGTCAACCTTAAGGCAAAGCAGAGGTGTGGGCGGTATTATGTCTCACGAAAGTTTAAATTTAAGCATGGAATTGCATTGGTATATCCTGGTATTGTGTATTTACAAGTTACAACCACACAGGAATTCTACATACGAGTAGGTATATTAAAGTTTTCTCGAGTTTTCTACTGTTATCATTTGACTGAGTTGTAAGAAATGACTTTGAATCTGATTGCACAGATTGATCGACCCTCTTTTATGCTCCTTTAAGCTGTACCTACTCTTAAATCTAGTACAAATGCAATTTCAAATTTCGATAATTCATCAATACGGTAGACATTGTGACGCAATATTGTGTGAAAATCCATTATAGCCAGTCATAATTACCTACGCATTGCCTGCGAGTAATAGCAGCCTGACTAAATAAGCGTTATACAGGGAGGAACGGAACAACGATCTTTCCCGCTACCGACCGAGTCTACCAACCATTACGATGAACTTTCAGTATGAGACCAACATCGAAATATCTTTAAAAAAAAAATAACCCCTCATACAAAGTCACTGATTAGTTAGAGCCCAATAGTATGGAAAAGTCAATTTTCCATGTACGTTTTCGATGTTGGTCCCATACTGACACAGTTCATCGTAATGGTTGGTAGACTCGGCCGGTAGCGGGAAAGATCGTCGTTCCGTTCCATCCTGTATGATAAAGAATTACTAGTGTTCGATAGGCTGATAAATATAATTGTAATAAAAATCAACAGCTGCTTATTTATCGTAAGTAAACATCTATTTAATATTTCTAAAATAATACTTAAGCATACATTAATTTACGAATGCTTCCAGCTAACATTAAAACGCAGTGGGAAATAAATGGCCGTAAAAATAATTTACCGCATAAAAGTTTTCAGCCGTCCGCCGGCGGGCGAGCCGTCAAAAGTTTTGTTCAGTTAAAATGTATTTGCTTTTTCTAACTTAGTTGCAGTTCATGTAGAACGCGTGTATACTCGTATGAGTAATCCTCAGTAGCAACACTATCTGTGGGTTCCGTTATTTCTGAGACAGGTTGTGTAAAAAATTGTTACAGAAAAAGTAGGTAAATGAAATAGGCTTCTTATAACATCTATATATATAAACGGCAATGTCCTGACTGACTGACTGACTGACTGACTGACTGACTGACTGACTGACTGACTGACTGACTTAAATCAACGCACAGCCCAAACCGCTGGTCCTAGAGAGTTCAAACTTGGCATGTACATTCTTTATAATGTCTAGAGGCGCACTAAGAACGGATTTTTGAAAATTCATCCCGTAAAGGGGTTAAATGGGGGGTTAAAGTTTGTATGGGGAAAAAAGATTAGTTGGGCTATTTTATTCGAAACTTCACAGGAATGTTTTTAATAATAAATAAGTAAACACGTGTTTCAGGTTTTTTTTAATTCATCCCTTAAAGGGGTTAAATGGGGGGTTAAAGTTTGTATGGGGAAATAAGATTGGTTGGGCTATTTTATTCGAAACATCACATGAATGTTTTTAACAATAAATAAGTAAACACGTATTTCAGGTTTTTTGAAAATTCATCACTTAAAGGGGTTAAATGGAGGGTTAAAGTTTGTATGGGGAAATAAGATTAGTTGGGCTATTTTATTCGAAACTTCAAACAAATGTTTTTGACAATAAATAAGTAAACACGTATTTCAGGTTTTTTGAAAATTAATTCCCTATGGGGGTTAAATGGAGGGTTAAAGTTTGTATGGGGAAATAAGATTAGTAGGGCTATTTTATTCGAAACTTCACAGGAATGTTTTTAATAATAAATAAGTAAACACATGTTTCAGGTTTTTTGAAAATTCATCCCTTAAAGGGGTTAAATGGAGGGTTATAGTTTGTATGTGGAAATAAGATTGGTTGGGCTATTTTATTCGAAACTTCACATGAATGTTTTTAACAATAAATAAGTAAACACGTATTTCAGGTTTTTTGAAAATTCATTCCCTATGGGGGTTAAATGGAGGGTTAAAGTTTGTATAGGGAAATAAGATTAGTTAGGCTATTTTATTCGAAACTTCACATTAATGTTTTTAACAATAAATAAGTAAACACATATTTCAGGTTTTTTGAAAATTCATTCCCTATGGGGGTTAAATGGAAGGTTAAATTTTGTAAGAAGGAATCAGATTCGTTAGGCTATTTTTTGGGTTAGATTAGAAATGCGACTCCACACAGAAACGAACGACTATCAAAGGAGGTTCAGGTTAGGTTTGAATAGTAACCCCATACAGCAACGAACGGCTTTGAAAGTAGGTTTAGGTTAGGTTTGAACTCCAACCCCACACAGAAACTAACGGCTATTAAAGTAGGTTTAGGTTAGGTTAGAACTGCGAGCCCACACATAAGGAAACGGCTATCAAAGCAGTTTTAGTTTAGTTAGAACTGCGACCCCACACAAAAAAAAAACGGCTGTCAAAGTAGGTTAGGTCAGAACTGCGACCCCATACAAAAGCAAACGGCTATCAAAGTAGGTTTAGTTTAGGTTAGAACTGCGACCCCACACATAAGCGAACAGCTATCAAAGTAGGTTTAGGTTAGGTTAGAACTGCGACCCCATACATAAGCAAACGGCTATCAACGTAGGTTTAGTTTAGGTTAGAACTGCGACCCCACACAAAAGCAAACGGCTATCAAAGTAGGTTTAGGTTTGGTTAGAACTGCGACCAGTGCGACCCCACATAGAAACGAACGGCTATTAAAATATGTTTAAGTTAGGTTACAACTGTGACCCCACATATAAGCAAACAGCTATTAAAGTAGGTTCAGAGTTAGTTTAGAACTGCGGAATAAATATTACTAAATTTAAACCAAACTAAAATAAGAACCCGTAAAGGAAAACCTCAAGCACCATTCAAAATTCCCTGATTTAAATTTACTGAAAACTATTCTTCGACAGAATGATTTGTCGATGAAATGAAAATACTTGAACCGTTGTCTTTGAAATAAAATTCGATTAAATGATTGTCGACAAGTCAAGGTGAAACCCAAAAAAAAATATCACAAATATTAAACTTATTTCGGCCACTTTTGAATCTCCTGAGAAAAAAAAAACAAAATAGGATTCATTATTTGCAGGAAACCGTGTAACATGCATAATATATAACTACATACAATCGAAATGGTATAACCTTCTTCTTTTTTAAAGTCGGTTGAAAACATATTTTTTCATATAAGTCCAAAATCTACGCGTGCGAAGCCGCGGGCAAAAGCTAGTAATATAATAATGACAACTGGGTCAAAATTCTTTTCGTTGTCTTGTTTCTTACCACTCTGTCACGCTTCTAGTTGCTGTCTCAACTCAGTATATGAAAAAATCCGGTGCACTTGTATTTCTTTTTCACGCTACATTTTAATCCATACATCAAAAATTGGAAACAAAACATCATCTCATACAAAAATCACAACTGTATCACGTTTTTCGGGACACAAAATAAGACAACGAAAAGAATTTTGACCCAATACTTAAATGAATTTTTGTCAAAAGCTTCACTTTGTAGTCGCCATCAGATATATCGGAGCCACGGTGCTTGAATAGTACATTACGATACAAGTGCGAAAACAATGAAGACGAATTTCGTCTTCGCTTGTGTATCGTACGGCCAGTACATATGGCCTTCCGAAGATTTCGACCTGACGTAAAATGAACCACTTCTCGCACTAGCGCAGCTAGCGTAAAAAAGCACCATCCATACTGAAAAATATCACGAACTCTAAAGCCTTGACAATAAAGTTCTGCTGAGATATTTGTGACCACCCTGGTCACTACGATATATTCTGGCGATATGTACAGCCAACCTAACGAGTTTGGTGGATGCGTAACGATGCATAACAAGCGCTGACGAATTTTCCCAGTTTACAAGTAATTCTTTGTGTGTCAGCGAAATATTATCATTTCACAGAACGGACCCTTCACGGGGTACCCCGCCCCTCTCTGCACGCGCGTCCCTCTCCCGGGACAGAATAAATTAATTACTTACTTATGTAAATCCCATTACCTAGTCGAAATTTTCGGACAGTTTTGCGAATGGCTTTAACCATTTTTCGTCGCGGGTACCTATCTAAAGATTGGAGGAGTACAGATATGCAATCTAGAAATGCGATCTATCAATTTAGAGAACATGTTTGGGGTGCTTTGGAGTCAGAAAGGATAATATTTATATTCAAGGCTCGGAACCGGTTTTTTTCGGAAACCTCGAAATAGCCCAATATTTAAAATGTTTTATATTCTTTATGTAGTACTCAAAATGTTATGAAATTACCAACGTCGTATTTTGAAATTAGGTACTCCATTAACAAAGAATTAATACAACGAAGAACAAAAAAGAACGAAATTCGATTTCGTTCTTTTGTATGGAGTAAAAACCGGTATCTGAGCCCTGTTTATATTTACGAAGTAGTATAATCACCCTGGTCCAAAAACACCAGTTCGTCCCTTTTCCATTCCTTCCATTCTCCCCGTTTTTAAATAACCCAATTGACCTCACAATCTCTAGTATTTTTAGTACGTTCCGTTAGTCGCCGATTTGCTTATTTGTTTAGTTTGGTCCCTTATGGCTATTGTATAATCTACAGCGGTTTGTAATAGTTTGTATGGAATATCAGATTTTATTTCTTGAATCGGATGTCGGTCCGTAGTAAAGGTTCATCAATATGAATTAACCCTCTAACATTTTAACAGTGAATAAAAAATCTTCCTTTTGATAATATCATACTTTCACTCAGGGATCGGATACAGGTTTTTATTCCATGATGATGATGAGTCCGACCGATTTCGGCCATGGCGACCACTTCGACTCCTAATCGGTATTTTTGCGCTCATGCGCTCGCAGATGGCTAATATAACCTATCTTTGCGGCGAAACTCCGTGCACATTGAGGACACGTAAGTACCCTGTTTACATAATTATATGTGATAGCAGCAGGTGGACGGGCCTTGAGCTGGTCGCGTTTGACGTCAAGGTCAATTTTACGTTGATCCTCGAACTCCCGCACCTTGTTGTTAACCAACCTGCGCCATTCTGGCCGCTGTGCTGCCAGACGCTCCCATCGAGAGGGCTCTATATTACAATTCTTCAAGTGACGTTTTTGGACATCCTTGTACCGGAGGAGTTGACCGCCATGCTGTCGCTTGCCCTCCTCCAGCTCAGAGTATAATATACGCTTTGCCACTCTCTCCTCCGCCATACGCGATACGTGACCACACCACCGAAGCTGCCGACGCATTAAATAAGATTCAATGCCACCAACATTGGCTCGTCGCAGAATATCGGTATTACGCACTCTGTCGGACCATCTAATCTTCATGATGGCACGGAGGCATTTGAGGTGGAAACGATCCAGAGTGCGTATGTGGCGACGATACACGCACCACGTCTCGGAGGAATATAAGAGGTTTGGCAGCACAATTGCCATGTAGACCGATATCTTGGTGGCCAACTTAAGATCGTGTGAGCAGAAGACCTTGGAACACAGCTTGCCAAATGCTGCAGCTGCAGCACCAAGCCTGCTGTTGATCTCAGCATCAAGGTCACACTTAGTTGTTACAGTGTTTCCCAGGTAGCGAAACTTTCCGACCTGCTTCAGCACGTCGTCACCAAGCTTTATGACCAGTGTCTCGTGCCCGTGATTATCCAGGGACATCACCTCTGTCTTCGTGACACTGATCTTTAGGCCGAACTTACAGCAGGCATGGTGAAAAGCGGACATCAGCTGTTGCAGGCCGTCTGCGGATTCTGCTAGGAAGCACAAGTCGTCAGCATACATAATCTCAGAGATCAATGCATACGAGACTTTTGTATGGGCCTTAAGTCTAGCCAGGTTGAAAAGACTGCCGTCTGTTCGGAAGCGGATGCGGACTCCTTGGGAAACTGTTTGTAAGACCTCTCTAACTGCCACTGCAAAGTATAGAGCGAACAGAGTCGGTGCTAATACGCAACCTTGCTTCACCCCACAGGTAACGGGGAAGAAGTCAGTCTGTTCGCCGTCTACGGAGACGCAACACTGCATGTCGTCATGCAGGAGTCTGAGAAGTCTTACAAACTTTTCCGTGCATCCAAGCTTTCCCAGCACTACCCAAAGAGCTTCACGAGGCACACTGTCGAAAGCTTTCTCAAGGTCAACAAAACAGAGGTACAGTTGGCGACCCTGCTCTCTGCTCTTCTCCTGAAGTTGACGTACGGAGAAGATCGCTTCGCATGTGCCTCGGTCAGGTCGGAAGCCAAATTGGGTTTCGGGCAGAATCCTTTCAGACAAATCTTTTAGGCGGTTTAATAGAATTCTGGCAAAGACCTTCCCAGGGGCCGAGAGTAGAGAAATACCACGGTAAGAGTTGCAGTCAGATCGGTCGCCCTTGTTCTTGTATAGAGCACTTATGCGCGATACTTTAAAAATGTCTGGAACACGCTCCTGCTCCCACATCTGAACGAAGAGTTTCCACACTAACGAATGCAACTCCCCCCCGCCATACTTGAACAGCTCTCCCGGTATAAGGTCAATGCCAGCCGCCCGGTTGTTTTGTTGCTGCCTAATTGCAGTAACAACTTCGTCACGCAATAGAGGCTCATCCAGCTCGATGGCAAAGGGAAGTTGAGGCATTAAGCTGATACTCTGTAGATCAGCTGCACGATCTACATTAAGCAGAGTATTGAAGTGTTCTGCCCAGCGCTTTAGTACATCCTCTTTGCTTGTTAAGAGGTTCCTACCATCAAAAGACTTCAATGGAACCTTTGCATGGGAAGATGTACCAATCAACTTACGCACCTCGCTGTAAAATTCCCCAAGCTGGTTTGTGTCACTGAGCCATTGCATGAGACAAGCTTTGTCCCGCCACCACTTATCTTTAAGTTGTCGAGACAGCCTACGCAAATCATGGTCACTAGCTTTGACTGCCGCAACGCTGCCTTTCCGCCTTCTATGTTGACGCAGCAAGTCCCGATGCTTGTCGAGTGCTACCCGCAGAACTTCATCATTCCCATCAAACCAGTCATCATTGCGGCGGCATTTTTTGCCCAATGCAGTTGAAGCGGTTATCATGACTTGAGATGATAAAGTTCTCCACGCAGCGTCAACGTCACACCGCTCATCAAATGGTCCTAATGTTTGACACAAGGCGCTAGCATATTCCTCCCTCACTGCAAGATCTTTCAGCTTATCCACGTCTATAGCCGCAAGCTTTTTAATAGAAGATCTTCTAGGGTGACGTTGGCGGAGCCGCAGCTTAGTGATACAAAGTCGGTGATCAGACCAACAATGCGCACCACGCATAACGCGAGTAACTTGCACCTCGCTAAAGTCTCTCTGCTTTATGATAGCATAGTCGATCAGATGCCAGTGCTTGGATCTTGGGTGCATCCATGTTGTCTTGTGCTTGGTGGCTAACCTAAACATAGTGTTCGTTATTGCCAATCCGTATTGAGCACAAAGACTAAGCAGCAACTGACCATTGCTGTTCATGTTGCCAACGCCATGTCTACCCAGAACTCCAGGCCAAGCCTCATAGTCGCGACCAACTCTGGCATTGAAATCGCCCAGCAATAGGACCTGCTCACTGGCGTTAATGCTATCTAGGCAAAGAGTCACTTCCTCATAGAATTTGTCCTTAATGTCATCAGATTTGTCTAGCGTAGGCGCATAGACACTGATGACATTAAGGTAGTTGTCTTTGTCCAGGTGGAGGCGCAGTGTGGTAACGCGGTCTGAAATATGTACCGGATACTCTTCAAGTCGCTTAACTAGAGCATTCTTGATGGCAAATCCTACACCTGATCGCCGAGGTTCGGAGGCAGCAGTACCTTTCCAAAAGAAAGTGTATCCACCACCGTCTTCTACCAGCTCACCTTCATCGGCAAGATGTGTTTCGCTGAGAGCAGCCACATCCACGTCATAGCGACGAAGTTCCCGAGCCACTATAGCGGTCTTGCGCTCAGGGCAGATGTTGCCATCTCGATCTAGTAGCGTTCTCACATTCCACGCACCAAATGTCATTATAGTTGACCTATTATGTTTCTTATTGTAACGACGACCACGATTTAAATATGATGCGATGGCAGCCGCGGTTACTGCCACCTATAAAATTGAGGCGAGCATTTTTTTAGGGTACCTTTTCTAACCCCCTCCCCGGCTGAGCGGGGAAAGCAGTGCCTCCCTGAACAGAGCTGCTTTGTCGTCCCGGGTGCTGCCCACTTCGCGCTGTCACCTCAAACGTGCAGCGCAAAGACGACCACGGCGTGTACTCACGCCCCCGGGACCGCCTATGTGCAGATATCGGACAAAGTCTAGCTTGCACCCAGCTAGACCTCTCTACTTCTAACCATCGCCACAGGCCTTTTACGTAATCGGAGTCCAATTATCGGAAGCGGTCAAATGCGCAGGATATATTAGGGTGCGCAAACGTTCGCGCAGACGCAGGCGCACGCACTCGTCCTTCCCATCCTTACATCAGTGGAACGGAAACCGCTACGACTGAAGGAAGAGTCGGATGTTGAGTCTGGCCGACGGTGACTATACGCCCTCCACCGCCGCCCTAGGCCATCCTCCTTGCCTTGCTAATTCGCCGAGTCTGCCAAATCACAATTGCATATCTGCGTCGTGTTGCCTTTCTCGCCGAACTAGACTTTGTATGATAAACGGGAGGGAACCGTATAAAGGGATTGCGTTTGGAGAAATAGGAAAGCACTAGAAGGGACGAGATACTAAAGCCACGGATGAGACAATTGTGGACCAAAGCAGCTCAGGGAAGGCGGGATCGCATGCCCGTGCACTCAAGTACCTACAACCGGACAGGTTGAAGATGTGAGTGCCCCATGCCATAAAATTTATTTTATGGCATGGGGCAAATGCGTTTTATTCCATACAAAATAACGATTCGAATTCCGATCTTATTCGTTCTTCGGTTTATAATTTTTTTGTTAATGAAGTAATTCAAAAATATAGTATTAATATAACATAAAATATACATACTACATAAAGAGTGTAAAACATTTTAAGATATTGAGCTTAAAACCAAGAGAGAGTTAAAAAAAAAATCGGTTCCGATCCTTGTTCACTAAAGCTTTTATTTCAATATCTGTACAGTTTTGTAATTTTAAATAAAACAAGCCTGTTACAAGTAGAACATATGAATGAAATCAATAAAGACTTCAAAAAGTCACGTCCCTTTAGCCAGGCTGTCCCCAAGCCCCGTAATGGCCGCCGAGATACAGTTATGGCTTCATCCATAATATCTGATGCACTCTTGTTAATCACTTCATTTACTAGAGTACGGATTCCTAATTTGAGAGCCACTGGGATCGTGTACAGTCTACGACATTTGTTTACATTTTAGATGCTTTTACTTGGTTTCACCTGTCCCCTGTCCGAATGTTTGTCGGTAATCACTAATCGCGAATTAAATTTAATCCAATTTCCGACCAGGATGCTTAGCCAAGTCGCCAATCGCTAACGCTTAGTAGCATATCGTAGTTTTATCTCTCTGTCACTCTTTCATATTAGTGCGACAAAAACAGTTAGCTGCCTTTCGTTTACGATTGACGATGAAACGTTAGCGATTGGCAACTTGTCTAAGCACCCAGTTGAGTTGATTTTTTTCTCTCGGATGACAAATCGTCGGCTGACAAGCAAAATTCACAATACAAACTGTCACTACTCTTAGCCACCTTGTATGTCAGTATTGAACCGGGATACGAGCTTTATTTCAAGTAGCTATTTATTATAATATTGTGGAAAAGTTCAAATTGTTTAATTAAATATTTTTTGAGTTGTAGTTTTAAATAGCAACAATACTATTATGTAAATCAATTCAAATACCGGCGATCCGAAGTGTATTATGTTTGTGTATGCGTATGTGTGGTTGCTTAGCGAGAGGGAGCCTGTGGTAACAATTTTGTTTGCTGACTGTACGACATTGTTGCCGTGACATGGAACGACGTCGTAAAAATATTACGAATTAATTTTACCTGACGTATTAACACTTAAGAGATCTCTAGAGACACGTATTTTGAGGCACTGTTATGTAATGCGAATAAATTCGGAATCGGATTTAAGATGTTTCGCGTTGTATTTATTTCTGATTTCTTGCTTGTTATTCTTTTATTTTTTGATTAGGTACATATTAAGGGTGACAATCAATTAGGTTATACATACATAATTTTATCTACCCGTGTACATATATAAAAAAAATACCGTTGGATATTTGAATATTATTTTTTATCCTTGTAAGTAGGTAAACAGTTTTAAAGAATATTCGGCACATCTTTAATTTTTTTCATTTCGATATTGACCTGGAAAGTTCATGAAAAATTATAACACAAGGGAATAAAATAATCCTAAGACACTTTTGTCACCTATTGTAATACCTTAAAAGAGCTGATTCAGATTCCTACGGTTTTAAGCATTTACATACATTATTTGTTCACTGACCATAATATTGATTATAGGCAGCAGCGTCATCATAGTGGACACATTACTGCGATCGCCAATCCACTTGCCCATCAGCGTAGCAATTATAGGCATTTACCTCCTAATGTGTCTATATGCATAGTTAATAGGAGAGGCTTCGTCCAGCAGTGGACTGAGATAGGCTGTACGTATGTATATAGTATTTTAACGAAAAAGAGAATTGAATTTTATCCCTAGACTTGATTTCATTGCGTGCAATATCGCACTCAAAACGTCGCGGGAGTAATTTCCGAAGCATATTTTCTTCATCAGCAGGATCCCGTTGCAGTCCACTGCTGGACACAGGCCTCCCCCAAGGTACGCCACAGAGCTCGGTCTGCCGCTTTATGCGTCCAGTTTCTGCCAGCCCCTTTATGCAAATCATCCCGCCATCTAGCCAGAGAACGTCCCACGCTATCGTTTACCAAGACGCGGTCTCCATATTTTCTTCATCGTCAGCCTATGTTAGTCCACTGCTGGACGTAGTAGGCCTCTCCTATTAACTATATATAAATGCCCATAATCGCCACGCTGGGCAAACGGGTTGGCGATCGCAGTAATGTGTGCACTATTATGACATTGATGGCGCTGCTGCCCATCATCAATCTTCTTTTAAAGAATGGTCAGTGACACTTCCATCCCTTCGTCTTCGTCGACTCTTACGACACCCGCTGGAAGAGTCGGGGTGATGACAAATGTATTCTTACTGCCGTCACCACACGGCCAATTTTCTTAATGCAATTAAATCCTGTACGGTAGAAATCAAATGCAATGGGCGCAAGAATGTGGGACAACAAAAGTCGCCCATTTGCAACCTTTTTAACAGGGTCCAGTTGGCTTTCAAATCCTAAAGACCGTTGTTCAATTATTTCGCAAAGCCATTGTAAGCAAGTCCGGAAGAACATCGACTACGTGCGTCTCCAACAAGGGAAAGTTTCTTGCCAACGACTTCCCGGCTTCCAACTCATTTAAACCTTTGTTTATTATTCTTCCAGGTACTCCGGTGTTTAACTTGTACTCGATAACAAGATTGTAAACTGGAGAGTTTCTAACTTATGGAAATTTATCAAATTTGCGAAGCATAGATGCAGATGTGATGTTTCCTCGATTTTAGAAAACTAAACGGAGCAACAAAATTGCCTCCATCATAATACATATTATCGGTGAGCATATTTACTTTGGTATAGTCATGAGTCATGATGCTTATGATTTATACTTTAAGAATGAGAGTGGGAATCACTCATTTCGGCAAGCGTTTCATTTGTAGTCCAATTTGTCAAAAGCAGAACAACAGCCAAAATCATGACTTTGCTTTGGCCTTCCATAGTTATCTGTTTACCAATAGGTATATTACCTAGCTATCTGTATAACTATAGACCTATGTTATACTGTGTTACTGAAATAACAATCTAATCTAAAGGAATGATGTATCGAATACTGCAAAAAATCTATTTAAATAATTTTAGTTTTGTTTAACTATTAATGACTATTATTAATTTAATAAGCTTTAGTATATACCGTAAAACGGTCCTACTTTGCTCCAAAATTGGCTCCACTTTCACGAATCGCATCTGATCTTTTATAAATATGGAATTCTGGTACTTTCAATGGTTTTATGGGAAATATGTACTGTTTACCTACACTTTGCGGTGAAATTTGTCCCAGGTTAGTTGATACATTAGATTTTTTTAAACTTTGTTTTTGGAGCAAAGTAATCTGTATGAAGCAGGAAACTTTGCTCCAAGGCAAGATTGCTTTGAATTCGGAGCTATTCCTGGCGTGGAGCATTAAATAGCGTGCTATATTCCTCAACACTCTATAGGATGATAGTTAGGGTAGCAGAAAAACACAAATTTTGCTCAAATTAACAGTTTTTTTATTAAAATTATTCAAATATCTTGTAGCTCTATTAGCATCAGTCTTAAATTTGAATCATTCTTATAATTACCCATAAAGTTTCGTATAAATCAACGTTTATAAACATATCGCAAGCCATTACTTTAATTGCAACAATTAAATCTAAAGAGATCTGGTAGGTAGTCAACCCATTTATAAAAAAAAATCATTCATTAAAATATACACTTTAACAATGATCTAACTCCGACAGTGGAAATCCGTACTGGCTCATTCTTTCAATGCAGTCGCAGAAATGTAATTCTTCTTCTTTAGTAAATATGGGTGGAGTGTCCTTCTAGGAATATTAAATTCTGCAGCTTTTTCGACTCTATAACTCGCAGACATTCTTCTAACGCGTCTTCAGTGTAGGCTTTACAATGCCGTGCGTCAAGTCTTCTGACGTACTTTCTGGGCATGAGAAAAACAATAACAGAAAAATTATTAACTCAAGTAATTCTTTAAAAGGTATACATTGCTCCTGGAGCAAAATATCCCCAAAACCATGTGCATTATAAGACCGTCCGTGAAAACAAATAATAATTTGGAAACTATCGAAGCAATCACTTAAATACTAAGTTTCCAGATAGGCAATGATTTGTTAGATGAAACAATAAAACACTTACCAAATTTCATCCAGAGATGTTTGATATGGGAACAGATTTTTAGCATTAAAAAAATCGGTTGCATCCACGCTTGTTGTAGTTTTGGCAGCTACTGACAAGAGGTTTAAATTTTTGCCAGTTAATCATACCGAAGTTGCTAGGTGAAATCTCGTATTATCCGACAAAAATATTAAAATTTACCCAGATAACAAGTATTTTCGTCTGGAACGGAACATAACTTTTTTTTTGCTTGGAGCATTGTTACCACCCAAGGAGCAAAGTAGGACCGTTTTACGGTACTGATATACATAATAACATTTTGTTGTTTATATTGTTTTTAAAATAATGGCCAAAACGGAAGACCAGCACTGCTCTGCTGGCAAAATGTTGAGCTTTGACCATTTCGAAACAAACTTTTTTTTGTAGGTACTGTGTTCTTGTCTCGAATAAACGTTTTTCTTTCTTTCATTATAACATTGTTACTGTTTGATTTTATACTATCTACTGGTACAATAGGTGTTGTTTATAACCCGTAGTTTATGTAAACGCATGAGTGGGGTCGGCAATGTGTATCAATAAGGTTAGACAACTCCCTCTTATTGAGATGGATAGGCGTTCCCTTCCCGTACTTATAGTAGAACAGTGTGCTTACCATGACCTGCCGCGGCGTCATTAACGCAGACATACTTTCTATCCGTCCCGCTCCTCCTCGCGTATTTGTGCGAGCGAGCCGGATAAAAAGCAGCTAATGCTACGGCAGCTAAGGGGTTTAGTATGGGACCGCGTTCAGCTTTCTGCAGTGTTATTCACTAAGGAAACCGCCTTGCTATCAGCGCTGTGTCAGCGCTGCGGCAGCGTTGAGCCTAAAAATGGTATTCACTAATGCACTTTAGCGCTCGGCGACGAATGCGGCGTGAGCTGGAACTACACTGCGTCGAGAGTTACCGCCTACAGTTCGACGACGAGCTGTTCTACGTTAGTAAATACCGTTTTTCGCAGCGCTGCGCTCTACGTCGAAGTGAAGGCTGTCTCGTCGTCGAGCTCGTTGACGAACGCAGCGTCGAATGTGTGAATAAGAGAATAGCATAGCTGCATGCGTATACGCATGCTTATGCGTTTCATACTAAACGGCCAATTTATTTAGACAGAATGCGTACGCATGCTGGTATATGTGTCTTCACCCTTACGCTACGGCTACAGAATACATTTCTAAGTTATTTACGCACACGTACAATGAACTCGTAAAAGGGTCGTGACGAATACGTTTCTACACCTTGTGGTGTGTAAAGAAAGAAAATCTATTCTTGCCACTATACTTAGTTTTAGGTCTCGTTTGCTTTTCCATACCGAAGCAAACAGTACTAAGTACAGGTGCAGAAGGATACACTAACCTATGTTGTACTGTGTACCAATATTGTGTACCTAGCTGTATGAGATACTAGATTTTATTAAACCTTACTAGACCTGACAAATATTAGTTGACATAAATACCAAAGAAAAAATTACGAGTTTACCAACGTCGAGTTACCGAGTTTATCCCACCTCTGACGTTGGTTAACTAAGTAATTTTTCTTTGGCATATGAAATCTAATATTTATAATGTATAGGTAAGACAAAACGAGCCTTTTTTGAGTTGGTCAATAGATTTAGCAATCCAATTTCATTTACTAGACAACCTACTACTTTAATATGTCCATTTTTATTTATTTCGATTCAAACGAAATGGAGATAAAGGAGTATTTAGTGACGTGTAACCGGCTATCGGCTAGACGGACTTGCCCCTGGGACAATGAAGACAGAGAGACCCACCGGGACATAAAATATTCACATACTTACCGAGATTTTCAATAAAACCCTAACGTGCTCGAGAGAGCGATAGAAATAACTGCAGGCATTAGTTCGCACCGGTTAAATCGACAAGAGGCTCTTAGTTGTACGTACTTATACCTTGACGGATTTACGTCTATAATGCTTGCTTGGCAATATGGCCGTGCATGTAGGCGAAAAAATTGGTACTTGCGAGTTTTCCTAAAAAATCCCGAAAGCCTGATTCTTACAGATCTGAACATGTTTTTTCACACCACCTATTCGAATACGGGCCTTTTCTTCCCTGCTGGGAGGGATCAAAATGGCACTTTTCTGTTCAAGGATTTTCTATTGCCAGCCTAAAAAATACAATGATATATGAAAATAAACAATACGTTCAAAATTGATAACAATTTCTTCAAAATCGATTATAATAATATAATATAATAATATTTTAGCCTATATAATGTCCCACTGCTGGGCACAGGCCTCCTCTCATATATGGGAGGGATTGGGCTATAGTCCCCACGCTAGCCCTAAGCGGGTTGGGAACTTCACATACACCTTTGAATTTCTACGCGGATGTGCATACATCCGTGGACAAGGAAAACATCGTGAGGAAACCTGCATAGGTTTCCTCACGATGTTTTCCTTCACCGAAAGCTAATGGTAAATATCATCTGATATTCCGTACATAAGTTTCGGAAAAACTCATTGGTACGAGCCAGGGTTTGAACCCATGACCTCCGCAATGAAAGTCAAACGTTTAAACCACTGAGCCACCACCGCTTTTACCTACGCTTGAATCCTTCATTACGCTCAGAATTCCACTTTAGAATCTCTCCCTAACGGTCGGGATTCAATTGTGGGATCCGTCGCTCCATTCAGGATTCAATATATGCCCACGCCGAAAATATACCATTTTGAACTCTTGTGACACAATCTACTATTGTTTGGGCTCATTCGAAATGGAATCGGATGAATATCTGAACGTTTCAACCGCCTAATTATCGTAGCATCATTTATACCAAAGTTTTTATTCGTTACAATGTGCTATTTTGCCATAATATTATGTAAGAGGCACGGTAGCTTATTAAAATGACGTAGTATAAAATTAGACGGTTGATACGCTCAGATATAACACCCATCACGAGCTGATTCGATTTAGAAAATAAAAAACAATGTCCCAAAATTGTTGTACATCATTGTTTATTTATTAGAGTTTCACGAAACGTAATTCGTCGAGTTTCGTTGATTTCGTAGAGTGGGGGATAGAATGAGCATTCGCTCGTTTGGTATAAACCCACCTTTACGAGACGCTCGTAAAATCATGTAAAAAACGTGACGTAATGATTTTTTTGAAACATATTTTTTTTATAATATAGATCGTCGCTCGTTATTCTGATTCTAATGACGCACGTCCAGATCTCACCACGTCACAGAAGAATCAGGTTTTTTTTTTTTTTGGAAAATGCTCACCGACTGAATTAGCGATTATAAGTAGTTATGGCTATTAAGTCAATGGATTAATGGATCGAAGAGTTTGCTTGAAGCAAGCGTTGCATCCAAAGATCTTTTGTAACTTTATTATTGCGAATGTAGACAAAATGTTGCTTGTTGCCCCTCTTTTTTGTTAAGCTCTGTAACATCATGTTATCCTAAATAATAGTTATTTATTATACAAGGGGGCAAAGTTGTTGTTTAACTGTCGTGCCAATATTGAGACCTGAGCTAGCGAAAGATTCCAAAATTGAGCCACGAGCGTAGCGAGTGGTTCAAAAACTGGAATCTTGAGCATTGAGCAAGGCACGAGAGTTGAACAAACTTTGCCGCCAAGTGTAATACAACTTTTTTCCCCTCACTATCGCGAGGAAATATGATTACAAATCTCATCCAAATGTAAATTAACTTAAAGAAACCATTTAAAACTCAATGTCGAAACGTATCGTAGAATAGAGTTACTTCTGGAAATTAAATATAGCCAATGGCTTACAAAGTCACCCATGAGAACGACCAATTTAACATGTGAGCTCCGATTGCGCATGTTTACTACGGTCATACAGATCCACTTATACTAGGCAGTAGGGGGCTATAGGAATTAGAGCCATGTCAAATTACTTTATTCACAAGAGTGTAAAAAGCGTTTTTACCCGCTCGTATTAAACGATAAACGAGCGCTTTACGAGCTAGTGAGGGGAAAAATATGTTTTTGTAATTAGTGGTAAGTACCATCTATGTAGTTACTTCCACTAAGCCACAATATTTAGAAGACAAATTGTCGTTGAATGAATCGTCATGTTTGAAATGGTTGGTACGGCAACGCGAACGCACTAAATTTCATAAAACCTTTCGCAGCTGATAACCATTCAAGGGTCTATGGCGAACCATTTTCTTCGTTCGATCATCTATTTGCCTCTCATTTACTGCAATAGGCAAGAGCGACACAAATAAATATACAATCGAACGACCGACGTAGTTCATGGTGGGCTCCCTGACTGATATGATTTTTCCATTAGTTATACTCCATTTCAAATGCCATAGCCCGATATGCTACTTCAAAGTTTTATGTGGCATCGGGCCATGGTATTTGAAATGGAGTATACCTGCTATCGGTTACATGTATATGCCACAGAGTGAGCATATCCATTTTTAACCCCGCGGAAAAAGAGCACTGCAATAAATTGTAAGCCTTTGTCGGTTTGTCTGTGGCATCAAAGCACCCAGGTGAATAGGATGAACTGATTTTAAACCGCGATTTTTGCTTTCTAGCTGTTTTCATTGTGCTTCTTTGACATTATTTAGAATTTTTCATATGGAAATGTATTTATGTCGCAATACAATAGGCATCAAAATTTATTTTTATCAATGATTATGAGCAGTTCATTTATTCGGCTGGTAGGTAGTAGGTATGTACTTACTTATTTTTAATTCAATCTCTAATAGAACAGTTTCGAAAAAGTTTATAGGTATCTATAGGCACTGGTCTCACCGCGAGCTACTAAGCTATGAACTATCGGCTATAAACACGAATAAAATTTACGCTCTCCCGTGTAAAAAAAGAGACACGGCGACACTCGCCCGGTGGTGATTGCTGATAGCTGGGCGATTATCGCAGCTCTTTTATTTACCCGGGAGAGCGTGGGCGTAGCATAGCTCTCGGTGAAACCAGTGCCAAACTCAGACAGACTACAAGCTGCTACATGAACAGAATCCATTACTGTCATTAATTAACGAATCATGACTTTTATTACTTCTTCTTCTTCTACTTAAGAGCCTGGCTCTTGTCGGTGGAGTAAACGCCATTCCGTTCGCTTTTCTGCTAATGTTTTGAGCTCCTGATTCGACACTACATTCATTTTCTCCTTCACTTGGTCCATTGGAGTATGAACATATATTACAACTTACACTGCAACCATATATAACATGGACGTCTAACGCCAGCTCAAAAATTCCCCCAAAACCAATTGTTCAATTGTGCCAAGATGGGCAGGACGTAGCGCTTTTCGTGACACCGCGCATATTTCGACGCAACATCTTTGACAAATGTTTATTAAATATCGCCAATCAAAACTTTGATGGACCAATGACAAGTATTTTTAAATGGCGGATTAGGTTTTTATAGGTTGACATTCAAATTCATTGCCGTGATACATTGAACAGGGGGCGACACTTGTCAACAAAAATTCAGGACCGTTTTTGGAAGGTAGTAATTTAGTTTTATTTGTTCGTAGATTTTACATAAATTCTAGAAACTGTCAGTTAACTGTAATGGCGGTGGTACCCGTCCGGCTAAACGAAGATTTAGTGTCTGTGTTGAAATAATTCATCAGAATTTTAATAGGCCTACACAGACCCAATAAATTACAGAGTATCGTACTTCGCTGAACAATAAATTTGTCATCGGGTGGAATTGATCAATGGGAGGATGTGAATTAACCAAAATACGATGACAATCGGATTTAAGACTCGATGGGTGTATTCTAAGATAAAGCCTGCTTTATTGGGTGCGTAATGGCTATGACAGCTACCTTAGAAATATATGGAAAGTGCCAGAATCCTCTACCGGGATAGTTTTTTTTTACATAGTTAATGTTTTAATCAAAACATAAATCACGATCGCGTCAATTGTGTTACGAAAGTTAGTCATGCAAACTATGTGGTATACTTAACTTATAACTTTCTAAGAAAAGTTAATTGAGAAGCAATATTGTACTTCAAAATGAATCGTTAATTTGCACTTGACAATGACATATGGCAACCACTCGCAAGGTTTGACAACTAAGCAGTACGTACACGCGTTACATCGATCGTTCGGAGGAAATAAATTTAATTGTACGGTGAATTTAAATATTTATAAATAAATAAAATAAACAAATATCTTGGAACATCTTACACAAATCGACCTAGTCCCACGGTAAGCTTTAAATACATAGACAGCCACGACCAAGAAACAAATATTTGTGATAAATAAATACACAAATAATGTCCTTGCCGGGATTCGATCCCGGAATCTCCAGCTTCGTAGGAAGGGTCACTACCAACTAGGCTACGGTGGCTTCATTTTTCAAATGTTAATACTTGAAACGATAAATGCCTATGTCGATTTTTATCAACAATGTCTGAATGGACAAAATGGTGGTTTAAAAAAACACACACATTCGTTCCGCCACGCTGGATGTTTTACCATTATACAGTCATGAGTGTGACGGTAATGCATCGAAAATTAAATCAAAACGGTATAATATTTGTAAGCCTGAATACATCCTTTGGCCAGTGAAACTCCATTAACATATTGATGAAGCTGGTTTGAAAGTGTTTTTGTGTCATATGCAAATATTCGTTTCGTTTTGAATAAGTAGGTATTTGGCTGGTGTTTTTAATGTTTCGTAAACATACCATGCCAAGCTGCGTTAAAAAAATGAGCGCTAAGCCCCCCTAAGGTCTCTGCCCACTAGCCCGTACCATACCATGACCGTAGCATGAACGTATCAGATATGCGACTAGGACGTTCCGGCGCCGGCCAACACCGTCTCATACTTTTCAATACAAAGATTAGTTTTTTGTCTGATACGTTCATGCTACGGTCATGGTATGGTACGGTCTAGTGGGCAGGGACCTTTCATAAACGTCTGCCAACTTAAATAGCATGCTGCTAAGTATTATGCGCCACTTTCGGTCTTATAGCCTACTGTACCTACTTAAAAACCTTCCTCTTGAATTATTCTACATACTAAAAAAAATCTCATCAAAATCCGTTGCGTAGTTTTAAAGATTTAAGCGTACAAAGGGACATAGGGACAGAAAAAGTGACTTTATTTTATACTATGTAGTGATAAGACGAAAAGGGACAAAGAATACTTGGCGGCTTGCTAAGTCAGACATTTATGAATAAGGGGATAAGTATTTAGGTAACTAATAAAAGTATTCATCTAGATATCTAAAAACTTAGGTAAGGAGCATTTCTCGAGTAGGTTTTAAATATAACAGATGCAGCTGCGTGGTAGACAATTTACTAAAATACTTTTTTTACTTCGTATCTGAGCATACCTCAAAAATTTATAAAATATTAGTACGAAATTATGACCATGTTTAGTTGCGATATTATTATATCACTTTCTATTTATATTGTATAATATAAAACATAAACCCAAAAAAATACAAAAATAAAAAAATATTATTTAAGTAACTTATGGGGCATTTAATTGTTAGTTGTTCATAGAGTTAGAAAAACGTATTACTGTTCACGACACATGTTTCACCCTGTATATGAATTTAATATTAAATTTGTTTAATATATAAATAAAAATTCTGAAACATTTACATACATCAACCTATGTAGTCCAAACTAAGGAATAAGCAATGCTTGTATTACTATTTGACGATATGATAATATACTGGCCCTACTTTAAATAGTTTGGTACCACAAGCCTTTGTACAAGGTTACGTCTAGTAATGCGTTTAAATACATTTGTGAACCATGTCTCAAAGGCACAAGGATCAAAATCGTTACCATATTTCACGTCGTACCTAATACAACCACTACGGGCCGTAAGAAAGCTTAATTAACTTTGAGTACGTCTACAAGCCGCGTATATTGTCGGGACAAGGGCTTTGTCAACTCATAAACGTGGCGTCAAAAATTCGTTCACATTTATAGCTGAATTTTTTTTTTCTTTAGACATCTTACACAAATCGACCTAGTCCCACGGTAAGCTTAATTCAGGCTTGTGTTGTGGGTACCAGGCGACGATATTATATACATAGTCAGCCCATGACCAATAGAGTGTCCCGTCAATGTATGGAAAAAAAATTTTTTTAGCTACAGTTTCCTGAGAGGCATCAATTTTTTTGTAAATTTACACACATTCCGAAACAAGTAAAAAAAAATTTGCGTAAAAAATATCATTTTTTAATTTTCAGCTCAGGGAGCCGAATTAAAAAAGTTTTTATTTGAAAACTTCAAACGATGGTAGAGCCCTAAAGATTTCGTCTAAAATTTTTTTTATTATTTTTCCCGTAATCTACAATTTATTTAGAGGCTTTTGGTAGGTCTCGAGTAAAAAATTCAAATTCGGGACACTCTAATGACCAAGGAACAAATATTTGTGATAAATAAATATACAAATAATGCCCTCGCCGGGATTCGAACCCGGAACCTCCAGCTTCGTAGTTCTCCACCAACTAGGCTATGGAGGCTGACATCTTACAACGACGTCTTACAACGTAATAACTTGTAAAATAATTGGTGTAACATGACGAAACCGACTAACTTTAACAGTGTATTTCTGAGCTCGTAAGAAGCAAAAAAGAATATGTGATCCCACTGATCTCAGGCGTAAATTTGTTTTTTTTTTTAATTTTTATATTTAGAAGAAAGTTGTTTCTAGGTAAATGCACAAATAACATCATATTTCGATTCGTGTTGTAATGAAGTGTCGACTTTGATTTTAACGACTTCAGGAGTGAGCTATTAAAGTTTTCGGTTTCCTCGTGTTACATCATGTATAAATATACCTACATGTACAGTCGACGTCAAAGATATCATTACGGTTCAGGTGCCAAAAATATATTCACACGACCTTAATGTCAAAGCAATAAAGTCGTGTAAATATATTTTTGGCACCTAAACCGTAATGATATCTTTGACGTCGACTGTACATCGCTTACCTAATCAAAAACTTCGTTATTTTGATGAATTGAGTATCAGTCAATCAAATACAAGGTTATCTGAGGCTTGATTAAAACAACTATGATCACATTTGAACCGTGTGTCAAAGGCACAAGGATCAAAATCGTTACCATATTTCAACCGTACCTAATACAACCACTACGGGCCGTAAGAAAGCTTAATTAACTTTGAGTACGTTGTAACATGTCAAAGGCCCCCCTTTCCATGTTAGCAGTATATGAAACATAATAGTAATCTTTTTTAAAGTCGGTTAAATCCACACTAGTGTCAGATGACAAATGTAATAACTAAAATCTTTCTCATAACACAAGTACGCTTTGTCGTTTGAAATCGTAGATGAATTCTCGGAGAGCTTAGTCATTTATAATAAACCAATTTATTAAGACACTTAATTAATAGAATAATTTGAACCTTATTTCAATGTCATAGAGCTTGTACCGTATAAATTATTGACTTAAAATCAGTTTGGTTTCTTGAATGTGACGTGATACTTAAAAAGAATGCCGCACGCGAAAATATTCGTTACAAAATTGAACCATATTATAAAGTATTAAAAAAGGGCGGACCTACGAATTTGCATTCATATAAAAAAAACTAAAATGTTTATGATACAAACTATGGAGTCAAGCCCAATAGGCGGTTATATCTAGATGTGTTCACACCCATTGATTAGGTCAAATTGGACTTTATTTTAATTAAGGGATAAGATTTAATTTGTGTAAAGTTTAAACGAAATTATGAAATTCAGTATGGGTTTTCAAAATACCAATGGTATGCTAGATGACGTGAGTAGGGAAGTGGGGAAGGGGTAGTTTAAAAGCGTGTGCACGAGCAAATTCGGGAGGATCGGTCTCGGATCGGTTTTTGGCTTCTTGCGGAACGTTGGACGAAGTTCTCATAGTGCAGGTTTAGGTCATTCTAGGTTACCTGTATTATGTCCTGAAATATGGATTTTGCTAGTATCTTGTGATTCTAGTGAGATCTGGTTTTGGACATGGTATAGGGAAACTAGTTGTGGGGTTTCGTTTTGTTATTTTAAATAATTTTGTGTTAAATTTTGTGATTTTAATTATTTCATTACTTGTTCTTTTGTGGTCCAGAATAACGCTAGTGTTTAATATTTTAAAGCAGTGGAAAGTTTTGTTTCGTGCGTAGAGTTGTTTTTAATTTTAGTAGATAGTAGCTATCTTGGTTGTTTATTGATTTGTGCCCAGGCAAGTGCTAATATTTTAGAATATTGGTGAAGTTTAGGCTACAAATCAATAGGCTATTAAAAGTTGTAAATTCTTGTTTCTACTTTAGTGCCATTTATTAATAAAATAATGTTGTTTATTAATTGTTTTCAATATGTGAAGTTTTGGTTTGGATTATTTTAGTGATATTTAGCACTTTAATGATCTAGATTGGAAGTGTCACATATTATAGTTATTTAGTGATTAGTGTTTTGAATTATTATGGGTTAGGGAGAACTAGTTCAATCCAGCACAGTTTGCTGGGCAATTAGAGAGAAAGAACAGGTACCAGAACGGTGACAACGTCGGTTCTTGCTTTCTAATTAGCGTTCTTTAGTTTAGTGTTGTAAATATCTGGTGGGTCCAGACAGTTACCAGCATTTATTGAGACTGGTGTTTTACCCCTAAGTGCCGGACGATTTGGAAAGTCAACTCTGATTTTCTAAATTAGCCAGTTGCTTAGTCCTTTTTATCTATATATTTATATATTCACATTTATTCGTCAGTTTGTTCCTTTTCTGTCCCAATCCCTATCGAGAAGGAACAAACAGCACACGGGAAAATAGGGTGTTAGTCTAATGGAGTTTTCCCATCCGAAGTAGATAGCTTTAGCCTAGAATTTCCCATTGCACATCGGGAAATTACGCGTGTAAATTAAATGTGCACCACGGGGTGCTAGCTTGCAAATATTTCGGTAGAATAGTTGGATAGTGTAGCTGTTAGGGCTAGGAATATTATAGGCGTAGGTTTTGTAGGATTCAAGTGATTTTCTACTTTTTGAGATGTATTAAGCCATAACATATTTTCATTAGTTAGCTAGGTTCCGGTACATAATTATATGGCTTCTTAATTTGTTTATGTAAATTAAGTACGGGTTTATGGGTTACATTTCAATGTACAATTAGCTAGGATATAGGGTGGGTTTAGGGACAAGTTAGGATTTTATTACATATAA
Source organism: Thaumatotibia leucotreta (assembly GCA_025490895.1). Lineage (NCBI taxonomy): Eukaryota > Metazoa > Arthropoda > Insecta > Lepidoptera > Tortricidae > Thaumatotibia > Thaumatotibia leucotreta. Next base: position 36,102 of record JALPQI010005129.1, on the reverse strand, counting down.
TTATTTATGACACAAATTGACAAACCTGACATACTATTTGACAATTTATATTTTGCTCCTTGCTATTCTACTGGTAGTATAAAATATTGTGAGAAAACTAAAATAAATAACTCACAATATGTCGTAACGTTAGAAGCACTTTGTTTTTGAAAATGAAAAGAAAATATTTGTTTGCCCGTCTTTTAGCAGTGAGTACTAAGACTTCATTCTGTTTTCTATGGTTCTGTAATTTTCCAACACGACCTTAAGAATACAAGGTCATACCTACTATCACAAATCATACTAGTAACGGTATGTAATTTTCAATGAGTAATTTACCCAGGCTAGATCGCAGTAAGATCGTAGTTTATTTTGGTCTGAAAGTATGATACAAAATGGCTACACCTACAGTTTGGATAATATTATTTCATTGAATACAATACAAGAAATGTATTGCAAAAATTGCAGAATTCTGGATAATTAGAGTGGATCTAATACTTCTGCTCCTACCAGTATTTTGTTATGTTAAATGTCCCTTTGCAAATCCTCTCATACAAGACAAGAAATGTCACAAAATAATGACAGGAAGGACTAAAAGGTCATGTCATTATTAAGTTCCTTCAGAACTTTAGTGCCTTCAGCACGGGGGCGGAATCCTGACCTTGCAACTGGAAGATGGATACGGATGCTGCGGGGCGGGGCAGTATCTCTAACCCCCAAATAAAAATATTTTCATTATAAATTTAATTTAACTTCTTTGTTTATATTGTGACATGTTATTGGACTATTTTTACATACTTTACAACATTCTTACTTCTGACAAACTAACTTTGACATACATTACATCTGACTTTTACCTTACCTATATTCTGACATATTATTTCTTATTTTAAATTATTTCTTACACTTAGATTAAATATACGTATTAAGATACTCAACTCTTTCCTATATGCGAAAAGGATTTCGGTTACTGACAACGGACACAACGAAGGGTTTCTAAATACACACTAACGATCATTTGGCCAAATTACTGATCCAATTCAAGATATTAACTTTATTTATTCCGGTTTATTTGATTATTTATTATTAATTCATAAAGCAGTATTAGAAGTAGGTAATTAGAATTCTAGATTTTCTTATTAGAATTTTCAGATTTTATTTTTAGTATTCAGGTGAAGTAGGTTAGGTTAGTTAGATGGTATATTTATATAGGGGGGGCTAGTATATATAAGGGGGGTGTGTTACAATTGGTGCCGTGACCAGGATATTTAAAGTGAATTTGTAGTTTATATTATTTTTATAATTATAAATTTTTGTTTGATACGTCTTTTGTTACCTCGATATTATTTTTGCTGTTGTTGTATGTTTCACCTGACTTCATTGATCTCAAAGTTTATTTGTTTAAGTTTTGTTGTTTTAGGTTTAATTTGTTCCATTTATATTTTTAATTTTGAGTTGTATATCTTGTTTTGGATCAAAATGTTGTTATAGTTGATTTGTTCAGACGGTCAATTATAACAACACAATTGTTGCCGTGTAGATGGATAGCATATTTAGGTATGGAGTTTTGAGTTCATTCATTAAATAACATTTTCATTTTTATTTCGAAAATAAACTTGTTAGTAGGTGTACATTCAGTGCCAAGTTAGTCATAGTTTTTGCGTGTGTTTTACGCCATTAATACTTATTTTTATATATTTAAAAGATTATATAGTTTTACCTTTTTATGTACTGTAAATAATTAAAACTTTTATACACGGGGAGGCGTAACATATTAGTTTTCTCATTTTGTTGGTAGGTTCCTAAAATAATTAAAGTTTTATAGACGGGGAGGCGTAAACAGTAATTTTAAAAATAGTGTAACAATTATTTTTTAGTTTTTATAAGATTCGGATCACTTATTCGAATAACTATTAATAGATTTGAACTTTAAAACTTAAAGTTATCGTGATATCGGGTATGGTTAGATTGTTTATAAAAACTTGTCGCGACTACCACTTGACTTATTTCGGGTCTGTTATTGTTTTTAGTCGTTCAAATCATTCGCTCATTGTACAAAAAAGTGTTACGCCTAACCACTTGAACGCAGAATGAGTGTGCTTTTGTGAATATGTTATCGCTCAAAGAATTATTCGAACGTTTATTTTTTGTTATTTATGGTTTACTTTTAGTGGGAATTTGAAACCTAAAATATTTTGTTAATGTTGGACATATTTGGCATTGGATTATAGGAAGTAGTGTATCGCGGTATTACGTTATTTGTGTTACTAAAGAGGAGTGTTGGTCAAATAGGTATTATTCCTTATGTCTACTGTAGATTAAGTTAACGTATTTTTTATTGAATTTTAATTGATTGAAGTAGCCAGTCACTAATTACAAACGAATACATTAAAGTAATTAACATGTGCTTTTATATATTACATTTATACGTTCTTAATTTTACATTTGTAATTCTACAACAACTGTACTAATCGTTTATGCAGTTCAGTTTTTATGATTATGTAGGTCAGTTTAATCTTTTAATATGTTGCACAATTTGTTTTGGTATGATTACTTTTTATGAAATTTTGCATTATCAATATTAATACAACAATACATTTTAGGGATACATAACAGCAATGTTTTCAATCGTCAGCTCAATCATGCAGTATTATTTTTTTTAACTTTACTTATGCGAAAAAAACGGGTTTACAAATAGTGCGTTAAAAGTTGTTCAGTTATATTGAGCAATGTTACTACAATAGTATACTTTCATTATTTGTTTAGTTAATTTGAAAGTAATTGTTAACAGAAATCATGAGTGGTTTAAAACACTGTTCCAAGTAAGTTAACAAAAATAGAACAACGTTTTAGTTTCGAGGAAAATGTTTTTTATATTTTTTTTAGTCAGAAAATTCATTACAATACACATAGTGTACCTATACTTACCTGAAGTGATGCGCGTAGGTTTAGATTTATTTGCTAGAACGTACTGACATTTCACTCATCGAGTAATTTACAATAATGATAAATTAGGTAAATACATGATTGCTTTTATTGGTACGGTATTGGTATCTTCAGTGTAACGAAATATTCAAAATTGCCATTTTGTTAACTAGTAGGATTGAATACTGTACAAGTAAGACTTTGTTGTTTTATGGTTTCTAAAAATGTTGATACCTATCGTAGTAGACTAATATACCTAATCCATTATGAATTGATAAATAATCATTATATTTGTGGTAAGGGATTTGTTTAGTACGTTTGTTAGTATTATACAATGAATTCTTATGGTTTTACGGGACTCGCAAGGTTACTTGTTGTAATATACCACCATAAATTATGTATGTATGCGTACATTTTCAGTATAGTATTGATATACCAACGGATAGTTAAACGATTCCATTATTGCTTTGCGGTTTCGAAACGAATATTTTAAGCAAACGACGTAATTATTTTCTTACTCATTTAAAAGATACTTAAGTATTAATACAAAAAAAACATACGTAAATTTGTTCGTCAAAGAGTTGTTTCAATTGTTATTTAAATATTATTCAACCAATAATTTATCTACAGAATAATATCAAACTTTCATAGTGTATTACGAAAGTACTTTTAAATTTAACACGCGTTAAAACGAACACCTACTTTAATTTAATCATTCGCTATTTATGTTGTTAAATATTAGAAAAAACAGTAATATTGTCCACTTTCTTTCTGTATGGCATATTTTTGCGTTTGGTATGTTAAAATTTTTGACTTTGACAAAAAAATATATGTATATTGTGTGACTATTACGTAATGAATTCGGTACTCTCATTCATAATGTTCAATAATTAATACGTAAAATAAATAGAATTCAAAATAATGATTATGTTCAAAGTAATTTACAACAATGGGCTAATTCAAGTTATTTTTTTATTATAAAAAACATAAATTATACTTCATAATTTTATATTCATATTACATAAACTGATTAATTATTTTTTGTGGATTTATGTAGTTTGAGGATTTGAGTGTTTATTATTAATTTACTGAGCTCTCCTTATATTATTATTGTGTCGTGTCAATGAACCCGTTATGTATTATCTTTTTTCATCACAAAATGATAAATTATTTGCACTTCGTATATATTGTAGTATTTTTCAATATTATCTGGATGAAAAAAAATTGCAACATTACTTAAATGCATTGATCGTATGTTTGCTAACAGTAAATTTGTTTCATAAAATTTTCGCATTATTCAAGTATTTTTGTTGCTCTTATTAATTTTTTTGTAAAAATTATTGTTAGACATTCAGGGATGTGTGAAAAAAAAGAATGAAGACGAATAAATGTGACGAATGTTACACTACAAGTTAGTGTAAATTAGTAATGCATGTTTTTTTATAAAGGGCCCTGAGGAAATAACATTAATAATTCATACTTTTTTAATATTCTGACTGGAACACTACACTACACAAGTGAGGTAATACGGTTGTTTGGAGTTAGGTTAGGCTCGAAAAAAAAAATGAGCAGATTTGCAGATTTATAAGCTGCCGCCATATTATCTCCACACTACACACAACATCGGTACAGAAACTCACACACCCGTCATTAATGGGACGTCATAGTGCTTTCATCATATGGAAAAGCATAATGCGAAGTGAGTTTAGAAAAATGCTTCATAACGGCAAGTACTTCACTCATTTCGAATCTATTTAAAGATTAGTTGTGCCTTTTCATTGGTCAGTACTATTTTCTAGTTTTATTTTAATCATTAATGATACTTAACTTACTTCATTTTGCTGCTTCGTTGTAGAAGCTTAGGGTTAAGCAATGCTTAATCTTTTGTATTAACGTCCCGTTAATGATATACATGCCCCAGACTACGAAAGGCTTTTTGAAGATTTAAGTCGTGTGGTACGATGTTGGAATTAAATCTTTCAAAGATTATAACTCCTCGAGTGGTATCATATACTCCTTGGCAAAAAGGTTCAATTTTGTCTTAATTAGGGATACGTTTGAATCCTTTCTTGGTCGGCAGGCGCGAATTGGATGCTAACCTAGTCGATACAAGTCGGAAGCTCTCGTATGTATCACTCGGATCGGTAGAAGACTAGCACAACTTCTATTTTCTTTTTGAGGCAAGGTTGACTGGTTGCGTTTTTGATTGTTTATTTCTAACATGACTGAACTTCTAAACTTATTCTTTCAGAAATGTTCATTCTTCAGTTTGGTTTAAACACACACCACACACAGCCGAAACAAAAAAAAAAGGCTAACACAGAAGGGAAGAATGTTAAAAAGGTTCTTATTAGTATTTAACCGATTATTTTAATAACGTTTGTTTCTTTAATTTGATTGATTATTTTGATTATTTATTTCTTTTGCCTATTTCGAAAATTTACTTTCGCAAATATATGATTTATATATTTAAGCTACAGCAAATTTTGGGAGGCGATTGTAACATGTCAAAGGCCCCCCTTTCCATGTTAGCAGTATATGAAACATAATAGTAATCTTTTTTAAAGTCGGTTAAATCCACACTAGTGTCAGATGACAAATGTAATAACTAAAATCTTTCTCATAACACAAGTACGCTTTGTCGTTTGAAATCGTAGATGAATTCTCGGAGAGCTTAGTCATTTATAATAAACCAATTTATTAAGACACTTAATTAATAGAATAATTTGAACCTTATTTCAATGTCATAGAGCTTGTACCGTATAAATTATTGACTTAAAATCAGTTTGGTTTCTTGAATGTGACGTGATACTTAAAAAGAATGCCGCACGCGAAAATATTCGTTACAAAATTGAACCATATTATAAAGTATTAAAAAAGGGCGGACCTACGAATTTGCATTCATATAAAAAAAACTAAAATGTTTATGATACAAACTATGGAGTCAAGCCCAATAGGCGGTTATATCTAGATGTGTTCACACCCATTGATTGGGTCAAATTGGACTTTATTTTAATTAAGGGATAAGATTTAATTTGTGTAAAGTTTAAACGAAATTATGAAATTCAGTATGGGTTTTCAAAATACCAATGGTATGCTAGATGACGTGAGTAGGGAAGTGGGGAAGGGGTAGTTTAAAAGCGTGTGCACGAGCAAATTCGGGAGGATCGGTCTCGGATCGGTTTTTGGCTTCTTGCGGAACGTTGGACGAAGTTCTCATAGTGCAGGTTTAGGTCATTCTAGGTTACCTGTATTATGTCCTGAAATATGGATTTTGCTAGTATCTTGTGATTCTAGTGAGGTCTGGTTTTGGACATGGTATAGGGAAACTAGTTGTGGGGTTTCGTTTTGTTATTTTAAATAATTTTGTGTTAAATTTTGTGATTTTAATTATTTCATTACTTGTTCTTTTGTGGTCCAGAATAACGCTAGTGTTTAATATTTTAAAGCAGTGGAAAGTTTTGTTTCGTGCGTAGAGTTGTTTTTAATTTTAGTAGATAGTAGCTATCTTGGTTGTTTATTGATTTGTGCCCAGGCAAGTGCTAATATTTTAGAATATTGGTGAAGTTTAGGCTACAAATCAATAGGCTATTAAAAGTTGTAAATTCTTGTTTCTACTTTAGTGCCATTTATTAATAAAATAATGTTGTTTATTAATTGTTTTCAATATGTGAAGTTTTGGTTTGGATTATTTTAGTGATATTTAGCACTTTAATGATCTAGATTGGAAGTGTCACATATTATAGTTATTTAGTGATTAGTGTTTTGAATTATTATGGGTTAGGGAGAACTAGTTCAATCCAGCACAGTTTGCTGGGCAATTAGAGAGAAAGAACAGGTACCAGAACGGTGACAACGTCGGTTCTTGCTTTCTAATTAGCGTTCTTTAGTTTAGTGTTGTAAATATCTGGTGGGTCCAGACAGTTACCAGCATTTATTGAGACTGGTGTTTTACCCCTAAGTGCCGGACGATTTGGAAAGTCAACTCTGATTTTCTAAATTAGCCAGTTGCTTAGTCCTTTTTATCTATATATTTATATATTCACATTTATTCGTCAGTTTGTTCCTTTTCTGTCCCAATCCCTATCGAGAAGGAACAAACAGCACACGGGAAAATAGGGTGTTAGTCTAATGGAGTTTTCCCATCCGAAGTAGATAGCTTTAGCCTAGAATTTCCCATTGCACATCGGGAAATTACGCGTGTAAATTAAATGTGCACCACGGGGTGCTAGCTTGCAAATATTTCGGTAGAATAGTTGGATAGTGTAGCTGTTAGGGCTAGGAATATTATAGGCGTAGGTTTTGTAGGATTCAAGTGATTTTCTACTTTTTGAGATGTATTAAGCCATAACATATTTTCATTAGTTAGCTAGGTTCCGGTACATAATTATATGGCTTCTTAATTTGTTTATGTAAATTAAGTACGGGTTTATGGGTTACATTTCAATGTACAATTAGCTAGGATATAGGGTGGGTTTAGGGACAAGTTAGGATTTTATTACATATAATTATTTATGACACAAATTGACAAACCTGACATACTATTTGACAATTTATATTTTGCTCCTTGCTATTCTACTGGTAGTATAAAATATTGTGAGAAAACTAAAATAAATAACTCACAATATGTCGTAACGTTAGAAGCACTTTGTTTTTGAAAATGAAAAGAAAATATTTGTTTGCCCGTCTTTTAGCAGTGAGTACTAAGACTTCATTCTGTTTTCTATGGTTCTGTAATTTTCCAACACGACCTTAAGAATACAAGGTCATACCTACTATCACAAATCATACTAGTAACGGTATGTAATTTTCAATGAGTAATTTACCCAGGCTAGATCGCAGTAAGATCGTAGTTTATTTTGGTCTGAAAGTATGATACAAAATGGCTACACCTACAGTTTGGATAATATTATTTCATTGAATACAATACAAGAAATGTATTGCAAAAATTGCAGAATTCTGGATAATTAGAGTGGATCTAATACTTCTGCTCCTACCAGTATTTTGTTATGTTAAATGTCCCTTTGCAAATCCTCTCATACAAGACAAGAAATGTCACAAAATAATGACAGGAAGGACTAAAAGGTCATGTCATTATTAAGTTCCTTCAGAACTTTAGTGCCTTCAGCACGGGGGCGGAATCCTGACCTTGCAACTGGAAGATGGATACGGATGCTGCGGGGCGGGGCAGTATCTCTAACCCCCAAATAAAAATATTTTCATTATAAATTTAATTTAACTTCTTTGTTTATATTGTGACATGTTATTGGACTATTTTTACATACTTTACAACATTCTTACTTCTGACAAACTAACTTTGACATACATTACATCTGACTTTTACCTTACCTATATTCTGACATATTATTTCTTATTTTAAATTATTTCTTACACTTAGATTAAATATACGTATTAAGATACTCAACTCTTTCCTATATGCGAAAAGGATTTCGGTTACTGACAACGGACACAACGAAGGGTTTCTAAATACACACTAACGATCATTTGGCCAAATTACTGATCCAATTCAAGATATTAACTTTATTTATTCCGGTTTATTTGATTATTTATTATTAATTCATAAAGCAGTATTAGAAGTAGGTAATTAGAATTCTAGATTTTCTTATTAGAATTTTCAGATTTTATTTTTAGTATTCAGGTGAAGTAGGTTAGGTTAGTTAGATGGTATATTTATATAGGGGGGGCTAGTATATATAAGGGGGGTGTGTTACAACGTCTACAAGCCGCGTATATTGTCGGGACAAGGGCTTTGTCAACTCATAAACGTGGCGTCAAAAATTCGTTCACATTTATAGCTGCCTTACAACGTAATAACTTGTAAAATAATCGGTATAACATGACCAAAGATCGGATAAATGTGCGTCATTGTTCGGAATAATATGGACATGACTCCAAAGTTGATTGAATAATTATTCATTAAATCATTTTCAGAAAATTACCTTTTTGACACTGGTAACTATGAAAATCTTTGTGAATAGACCCCTCAAAGCTTCGAAATCAAATACCCCCTTTACACCCGGGTTGATACGATCGTGACAGTTAATTACAATTAATTGTCAATTTGAAAAAAAAGTCGATATAGTTCATTATTAAGTTAGCAAATCGCGACTTTTCGGTTGGAAAGGGTTACAAGAAATTATTCGTTTAATTATTAATTCAATCAGATTTGGTGTCATGTCCATATTATTGCGAGCAATGACGCACATTTGTCCGATCCCTGAACATGACGAAACCGATTAACTTTAACAGTGTATTACTGAGGTCGTAAGAATCAAAAAATAATGCGTGATACCACTGATCTCTGGCGTAAATTTGTTTTTTTTTTTTAATTTTCATATTTAGACAAAAATTGTTTGTACGAAACAGCACAATTAACATCATATTTAGATTCGTATTGGATATTTTTGGTTCTAACGACCTCAGGAGTGAGCTATTAAAGTTGTTCGGTTTCCTCGTGTTACACCGTGTATAAATATACATGTACATCGCTTACTTAATCAAAAACTTCGTTATTTTGATAAATTGAGTATCAGTCAATCAAGTATAAGGTGATCGGAGGCTTGGCCAAAAACAACGAGGGTCACATTTGAATTACAACATAGGTCATATATTTTTGCTCTATTTTAATATGTATAATTTGAACGTTTTGTGAAAACACAAATCAAATTATTTATTAACTAAATATTTTGATTTGTACTTTTTATTTTTCCCCAGTAGTCACACTACTTAATACTATATAAATTATGAATATTAGATGTCATATACCAAAGAAAAACAATCAAGATCACCTAACGTCCGAGGTGGGGATCGAACCGAACCCACGTACTCAGCTTTCGCGGCTGATGCCTGTACCTGTTCTTTGGTATATGACATTCTAATATTTATAATGTATAATTTGTATCTAGTAAGAATCCTTTTGGACTTTATAACAGTGATAATAAAATGACGATAAGGATCTCTTATGGTACGAAGTGGTAGATACATACAAACTTCTACAGTTAACTATCTATATGCTTTTCCGATAAAAACGAACCCGATCAAATTGAAATAATATTTGAAACAAATTTCTCAAAATCCTATATAGATATTTTCATTAAGCGCAACAACGCTGCAGTGAGTACCGAGCAATACTCGTAATCAATTTTTCCACTGAATCTCATATTGCGTGGTTTCGCGATATGGCTGCAGTACTCGTACTGATTAATTCATTGCGCTCAATTGCATAGTTTAATGGATTGTGATATTTCTGTTTCGAATTTCAGAATATTACTTTTTTGACTGTGTGCTGCTAACAAGCCAAAGCTAACCAGTAGGCTTATCTTTTTAACCGACTTAAAATCGAGGAAGTTCGCAACTTTGTAGATTTTTTTTAAATATACCCAAGATTATGGGACATGAAGGGAAAGTACCTTAAATATCGTGTATAGGATATTTCGCTCATAAAAAGTCTTTATTTTATTTTGAAACTTAAATAATACATCACCGCCGGGCGAGTATCGCCATGTCTCTTTTATTTACACGGGAGAGCGTATCTTTTGTTCGTGTTTATAGCCGATAGTTCATAGCTTTGTAACTCGCGGTGAGACCAGTGCTTTAGTGAAGTTTTTCATCGAATGTCCCACGGGTTTTCTAGTTAAGTTTTTGTATATGCGATTAAACTGACATTATGTTCGTTGATGTACACTGAAAAAAATATTTACCAAAGTGACTTAGGTTGGCTATATTACGAGGAAACTTTGATATATGTAACAAATCCTTGCTATCAAATTTACAAAACTAAAAAGGTTGAATTCGATACCAGAGTTCTGGTTAAATCAACAAAGAACATTGCACATTATACCAAACAACTGGTGAAATCAACAAAAAACTGGTGTAATCAACCAAATTAATTTAGTAGAATGCCAACATAAAAAGTTTTGTAAAATCAATAAAAATTTTGTGATAGGACCCAATCAACCTTAATTTCCGGTTAGAATTACGCAAGATCTGATAAATCCAACTTAGCATTTTTTTCAGTGTACCTACCTACATGTTGAGTTTTCTTCAGACTCGAGATAGATTAGGTCAGAGCGTTTCAATATCAATTTCAGTTCAATATGTCCACCCCGTAATTGACAAAAAAGGGTTTGACAGACAGATATCATCCTATAAACCCATTTCATTTAGAAACTTCGACGAAATGTGACTGGCTCTCCTAGATAATATACTTTGTCTAGTACTAGTAACTTTCATTTTCTATGTGAATGTTGAATAGTTTGCTATAAATAACGGATTCATATTAAAGCCCCTTAGGTACTTAGGTTCTTATTCTTAACTACCTTATGTCCAGAACATTCTTTAAATTGCCGGAAGATACAGATGTAGTGAGAAATGACTTGCCTTCGGAAACGTTCGTCAACGTCATGCTGTTTCAGTCTATCTCACTGAGACTGACAGTAATAGCTGTCATGCTACTTCAGTCAGACTCGGTGACACTGCCTGAAACAGCATGTGTTTACGAACGTTTCCGAAGGCAAGTAATTTCTCACTACACCTGTACATACTCGAGAGTTATCAGAAGTTTAACAGTAAGTTCCTATTGAGAATGTTTCCATGAGAACTTATAAAAATGTGTTATGAATAATTAAGCCTTGTATCTAGTACGATCTTGGCTTAAGTATATTATTTGTTAAATGTAGATTCCCGAGAACATTCTCTATGAAAGTTTCGCAACTTATGAAAGTTCTTCTCGGTACAATGCTATTCTTAACCTATAATGAAGAGAAATTGAGTTAATTTTATCCATACTACATGGATTACAAGATATTATATCATTCATTAAGTACATAAAATTTTAATAATATATAAAATATCTAATAAGATAAAAATAGGACGACAAAATTGTTAAATGATGACAGGTTACCCCGACCCGTATTTCGTAGTTGTGAGAAATTCCTACAATCCCTTCGGTAGTGTTTTAATTTACTGCCACTCGTTTCGAACTTAATTTTTTTTTACTCTTGTATCGTAATTTACTATTCTGTATTACTCACTCGCTCCATTAGTACCAGCTGTGGTGAATATACCTGTATATTTAGAGCAATCTTACTAAGAAATGAAGATATAGCATAAAATGATTTTCATGGCAAGCATTGTTTTTAAACAACAACCTTGTAAATAATAGACTCCCTTACAGCACCCAAGTTCCATTGTTTTGAAAGCAAACTTTATTATGAACTTGAGTTTTCCATTTTCAACTTCCTTGGTGTTAAAGATAATAAATTAACATGAATAGACATCGGTAAACCGTCGGCGATTTGGATGAAGACAAGTGGGGGTTGAAAATTGACGTCAAAATAAATTGCCCGATCTCTTCGACGTTTAAACTGTTTCAGTACCAATTAAGTATGAGGATACAGATTGGAGGAGGCCCGATATTTCGGAATACCAACAATGATTTACTTATCAGGCAATTTCGGTAAGCGTAGATAAACCTATGTAAGCAAATTTTACGTTCACTGAAAAAATATTTACCAAAGTGACTTAGGTTGGCTACATTACGAGGAAACTTTGATATATGTAACAATAAATCCTTGCTATCAAATTTACAAAACTAAAAAGTTTGAAGTCGATACCAGTGTTCTGGTCTAATTCAACAAAACATTGTACATTATACCAAACAACTGGTGTAATCAACCAAATTAATTTAGTTGAATGCCAACATAAAAAGTTGATAGAATAAAAAAAATTGTGATAGGACCAAATTCAACCTTAATTTCCGGTTAGAATTACGCAAGTTCTGATAAATCAAACTTAGCATTTTTTTCAGTGTTCACTGGCTGTAGGCGTCGAATCGAAGATAGTGAATTTCGTGTCTTTTCAGCCACTCTAATGAAAGCATAATCGGAGTGACAGAGATGGACGTACCATAGTTATATATCGTCGATCCATCTTATTAAGGGGCATCTTTTGTTATTCTTTATATTATATATGGGCGTAGTTTAGCGAAAAGGATCCAACCTTAAAAAATTGTCATTGAAAAGAATGACTTTTTGTTTTTCACAGAAGGTTGAAGTTTTATTGACACATTTTTGTGGGTTGAATCGTTTTCCCTAAACTACGTCCATATGTAGTATGAACAACTCTATGCTGAACGCTTATTTTTATGGTTAAATATTAGGTGGGACCTCGCTCAAACACTATTCATAAACATTCTTCTAACTTAGCAAGCCGCTAATTATTTGTCCCTTACGCTCTTATCAATATGTCTATAAGAGTGAAAGGGACAAAATACCATATAATTATGTACCTATGTAACTACGATATTGATTAACGTTTCTCAAATGCCGTCAAAAAGCATTTTCAGGAAATTGTTTACCCAATTAGCGGGGCTGTCAAAACAAAGTGAAATCTCGGTCAGTTTTATGACGATAATTACGAGTAAAATGTAGGTTCAATAGAAAATTAGATTAACATTCATTTCCCAATATAAAAATGCGATTAACGATTGCAAATTCGCTTTTTTTAATAAAGTAATAAGTTAAGGTAAACATGTAAACATGTAAACATTTTTGTCTTCGTCACTCATTTATTTATAGTTTCTGTTTGTAAGAAAAAGGGCAGGATGAAATTACGATCTGTATGGTTTTATCTAAGTCGCTTAATTTATTAATAATTATAGAGTAACAAAGACTTCAAACATTGCTTATTCACAAAATTATATTTTATGGCAGATTATACCAAAAAGCAGCTTTCGTCACAACCAGACATAAAACAAACACGACGGCTCCCTCGAACAAGGAAAATAAGTCATAAAGAAACCAAATCACTCGGCCACTTTATCGCGATTGTCGTAATATAAGTTTTCCCAGAAATACGTTCTAATCAAGAAAGATATGTCGGTCCGTGAAAACTTACGGGCGTGTAAGAAAAGTTTTGCAAATCGCTGACTAAAGTTGGGGATATACTGGCTGTCCTGGGTGTGAGGGGGAGAGGAATATGATGGATGTTGGCTTAAAACTCCTCTTTTGAGTAATACTTTAACTCAGCAAAAATCTCCTAAAATGTCTCGCTGGCGGAGAAATAATTCTGCATTTTAGAGAAATATACCGTCTTAGCTTTCATAAGCAGTTTCAGGTTCACAGATATTCATCACCGTAATAATAGCGTACTTTGCTTCCAACGTATAAAAATACTTTTAAGGTTATTTGGAGACCATATTTAGTCAACTAACCAGACGTTTCTATACAGATAACTATATTAAACATTCTCAGAAAATTGACAATCCGAAGTAATAATTCTTGTTCAAGCGTTTTATATCATAAAGTTCATTTGATAGGACAAGGGGTCAATTAAAAGGAAAACTTGGGGAGGCTTTTAAGATGTTTGGCTCAATCTGAATTACCCTTTCACGAAATTCTGACATTTTGTCTTTGGCCCGTCTTCTTCAATCCCAACTTTGAGTGCAATCACAGTGACACGACATGACCCCTACCATATGATTTAATTTTAGTACCGAAAGTACAATAGGTATTTAAATTTTCATTATAATCTCTCATATTTTAATGAAAAACGGGACTTAATCGCGTAAACTTACGTCATTATTATTCTGACGTTTCGGCTTATTGGACTTTTCCTGATTTACTCATCTAATCTAAAAAATTATATACTTACGTTACAATGATTTAAGCAGGCAACATTTTAGAGTGTTTATAAAACCACCAAAATTGTATGAAAACAGCGGCTTTGTAATCAATATTTACTATTTTATATTTATGTCCATGGAGTTATCTGACGATAAAGTTACTTGATTAATTTAATTCGATGAAAAAGTCAGGGAAATTCCAATACAATGTCATATTAAAATGGATTCCACTTATTCTGCAGACGTTTTATAAATCTATTTAGAACAGCGTGTTTATAATATTTTCTAGGAAAAATTATACCTGACCAGAGTGACCAGTATTATTTGACCACCAGTTCATATAAGGTTGATGACGGGCAGCAGTATAATCATAGTGGTCACACTACTGTGATCGCCAACCAGCTTCATCATCATTATCATCAACCTATGATAGTCCTCTGCTGGACGTCGGCCTCTCCTATTAACTATGCGTATATTAGACGCATTAGGAGGTAATTGCCCATAATCGCCACGCTGGGCAAGCGGATTGGCGATCGCAGTAATGTGTCTGTTGGAATATTCAGTGAAAATAAAATAATTTGTAAAATAAAATATAAGAAGATGTTTACTGACAGAAGTGTTTATTCGAAGTGAAGGGTAAAATATTTAAATACTACAAATATCAAAAGAAAACTTAATCATAAAAGTCTATCACAACAGAGGTTACTATATTACAACATCCGCCCTTAATCAAGGTTGTGACAGACAAAACAAAAAACATTAAGTTTCTAACCCTAAGTTACCCGTACACCGTTTGTGTGCGATAGGTCCGAGTGGCTTCGTAAGAATATCAGCAGGCATATCACTGCTTTGAATATACTCTAATTGAACTACATCATTAGATACCTTCTCCCTAATAAAGTGAAATCTAGTATCTATATGCTTCGTCCTGCTGTGGTGTACCGGATTACGAACTAAATTGATGGCACTCTGGCTGTCAGAAGCTAATTTAATAGGAGATAATTTACCTGTTATTTCGTATATGAAACGACGTAAATAGCATGCTTCTTTAGTGGCAGACGCTAGTGACATATATTCCGATTCTGCCGACGATAAAGCCACTGTGGATTGCTTTTTGGACTCCCAGGAAACTGGCCCTTCACCTAGTTTGAAAACGTATCCTGTATATGACCTTCTGTCAAACGGACAGTTAGCCCAATCCGCGTCACAGAAACCTTTCAGAGGCTCTCCACTCTTCCTGTAAACCAGTGAATAATTTAAAGTACCCTTCAGATATTGCAGAACTCTTTTTGCAGCATTCCAGTGTTCCTTAGTAAAACACGTATTAAACTGGCTCAAAAAACTCGTTGCATACGCAATATCGGGTCGTGAATTTACCGTCAGATACATGAGACATCCTATTAAGTTTTGATAAGGATAAGGCTCACCGACTTGACCATCACTTCTTCTTTCCATATTCTTTTTAACCAACGGAGTATTCACACTTTTACAGTCCGTCATGTTAAACCTTTTTAATAAAGAAAAAATATAATTTCGCTGGTTCACTTTAATATTCTCGGAATCGGATTCAATTTGTAATCCTAAATAACATTTCAAGATTCCAAGATCTTTTAACGAAAAATATTTCGACAATTCTTTCTTGACAATGTCAAATGTCAGATCAGATTTAAAGAAGACTATTATGTCATCGACAAATATACCCAAAATTGCGAGTTCCTGACCAAAAAGTTTCGTGTATACGCAAGGCTCGGAAGGAGTTCCTGTAAAACCTATTTTTAAAAGCGTTTCGTTTAACTTTTTGTTCCATGCTCGCGGCGCCTGTTTAAGGCCATAAAGGGATTTTTTCAACAAACAAACCTTGTTCTCTTTGCCTTTTTCTAGAAAACCAAGAGGTTGTTCCATAAATACTTCTTCTTCTAAATCTCCATTTAGGAACGCTGTATCAACATCCAAGTGTTTCATTCTTAACCCCATCTCTGCAGCTAGGGCAAATAACGTGCGAAGGGAAGAATGTCGAATCACTGGTGCAAAAGTCTCATCGTAGTCAACTCCTTTGACTTGATTAAACCCTTTGACGACCAGTCTCGCTTTATACTTCGTGATATTACCGCATGCGTCCTTTTTAATCTTGTAAACCCACTTACATGGTATGACCTTTTTATTTGGTCTTTCTACTAAATTCCATGTGTGAAGTTTCTTTAACGAAGTGTACTCTTCAGCCATAGCATGACGCCATCTATCAGCATCATCGGCATGAGTAGCTTCGTAATAAGTCGTAGGCTCATTAGAATCTAATGATGATACATTGTAAGTGAGGAAATCTGGTGGTTTCCTATTTCGTGAGGGGTACCTCTGCTCAGGGAGAGTCTCCTCTTCCAAACTCGCTGGCTCCTCGTCAACACTACGTAGCCTCGGGTCACTGGAAGAATCTTGCTCTTCCGTCACTGACTCTTTAACATTATCTGGGCTTACCGGTAAAGGTTCCACCACAATGTCGGTACTCTCATCACAATCGTAGAATTGATAATTCTCAGGCTCCGTCTCTTCTTCACTTTCAAACAATAAGATAGAGTCTGATTGCACTTCAGGAACAGTTTGTCTCTTCTTTAATCCTGTGAAACAAGTTTCGAAAAAATTTGCATCTCTGGACGTAAAGAACTTTCGTGGGTTAGCAGGATCTCTAAAAACAAAAGTGTTTTTATTTTCTGAGTAACCGACGAAAATCGCTTCCTTTGCCTTGACATCTAATTTCTTCCTGTGACACGAAGGTATGTGAACAAGTGCTCTACATCCGAACACTTTCAAATGACTCAGATCACCTTTACGACCATACCATCTGTCATAAGGAATTTGTCCACCTAGGGCTCGATGAGGAGACCTATTCTTGAGGTATATGGCAACTCGGAATGCATCTTCCCAGAATGCTTTCGGCAGTGCGCTTTCAGCTAGCAAAGTCCTCGCCTTTTCTGTAATAGAACGATGAGTACGTTCCGCTACTCCAACTTGCTGAGGGCTGTAAGGCGTTGTTGTTTGATGTTCGATACCTTTTGAAACGAGATAATCAACAAACTCTTTATTTATGAACTCCTTACCTCCATCAGTCCTAACAGATTTAATTTTCTTGTCTAATTGATTTTCAACAAAGGTTTGAAACAGACAGAATTTATCTTTGACCTCGGTTTTGGAAGAAATAAAATAAGCAAAAACTTTTCGTGTGTTATCGTCCACTATCGTTAACATGTACCTGTTTCCTTGAAAAGAGGTAGTAGACACAGGTCCCAAGAGATCCATATGGATAAGCTCCAGTGGGGAAGTAGCCCTATTAAACGCTACTTTCTTAAAAGGTTTTCTTGCTTGTTTACCTTCCACGCAAGCGATGCAACTATTTTTATCTACCTCTGTATAATTTACGCCTACCTTATGATTCTTCAGTTGGTGCATGCCTATGCGAGACAAATGTCCTAACCTCTTGTGCCAAAGTTGATAACTATCCTGACAGCCAGAGTGTACACCTTGTGTCAAATTATTATTTGCCACATTCTCGGAAACATCGACAGTACCATCTAAAACGTACAATCCACCGCAGGGCGAGGCATGAGCAACAGATTCACCTGTAAAACGAAAATTATCAGATTTATAAAAGTTACATCCATTTTTATCAAAAACACATATAAAACCCTTATCTACAATTTTTTGTACAGACAACAAATTAGCCTTTAAATCTGGCACATAAGCAACATCACTTATTTTGTTGACAACATTTTCGGGTGTGTTTATACGGACATTTCCAACTCCGCAGCATTTAATCTGTTCACCGTTTGCGACAGTAACGACACCTTGGTTCTGCAACTTAATATTCTCAAACCAATCTCGCCGAGAAGACATGTGCCTTGTGCAGCCCGAATCCACATAGATTATGTCCCTACTAGAGTTGCCAGAAGTATTGAGGGCTGTAGATTTAGTATTATTGATAGTTACCTCATCAACATTCTCCTTCTTGCATCTCAGTGGACAATCTGGTCTCTTATGTCCAGGCTTCTTGCATTCGTAACACACGATGCCTTTTTTCTTTTTCATAGGCTTCCGTTTCACATTAAAAACAGAATCTGTTAGAACGGCTGAAGTGTCCTTAGACATTTCGTTCAGCAGTTTTGTTTTTACCAAATCAGTGGTCACGTCGACATTACAGTTCTCTAGAGCCATAATAAGAGGTTCATATTTTGGCGTAAGACCTCCCAAAAGTATCGCAGCAATAGATTTGTCTTCTATGACTACATCTATATCCGCAAGATCCTGTGCGGTTGACATCACCGCGGCAATATACAGCTCTACATTTTCAAATTCTGACAGACTCAATCTGTACAGTTTACGCTCTAAAGCTAATCTTCGTCCCATTCCCTTATCTTCAAAAGCTTTTTGCAAAGATTTCCATGCTTCGGCTGCAGTTTTAGCACATCTAACGTGCGTTATCGCTGCACCGTCTACTGTTAAGCAAATTTTTGCAAGCGCTTTCTCATCAAGACGTACCTTATTCGAGGCTGAAGTAGTGTCTCCTTCAGGGTAACCGACGATTGTCACCCACAGGTCCTCGTGCAAAAGGTAGTTGCGCATCTTAAATTTCCACGTAGGATATCCATCTTTGCTCCTCAAGTAAAAAGATGGAATAGATGAGCTTGCAGGGAAATTTTTCACACTCGATCCATCTCCAGTTTCGTGTCCCATTTTTGGAATATATTATACACACGAAAAACTAAATTTATTTTACAGATTTCACTTCATACTAAGCACCGCATTATTTTGCAGAGCGTTCGTGCTGATAACGTGTTGGAATATTCAGTGAAAATAAAATAATTTGTAAAATAAAATATAAGAAGATGTTTACTGACAGAAGTGTTTATTCGAAGTGAAGGGTAAAATATTTAAATACTACAAATATCAAAAGAAAACTTAATCATAAAAGTCTATCACAACAGAGGTTACTATATTACAACAGTGTCCACTATGATGACGCTGCTGCCCATCACCAATCTTTTATCAAATAATGGTAAGTGACACTTCAATCCCTTAGTCGAATCTTACGACACCCGCAGGAGGAGTTGGGGTGGTGACAAATGTATTCTTACTGCCGTCACCACACGGCGGCATCAACCAGCTTACCCAGTGGCAATTATGGACATTACCTCCTAATACATCAATACGTATTGGATATAGGAGAGGATTTCCAGCAGTGTGCAGTGGATTGACAAAAGCTGATAATGTGAATGTGAAGTATATAGACAACCACGAACATGGAACAAACATTTTGTTATAATAGACGCCCTCGCCAGGATTTGAGCCGGGAACCCCCAGCTTCGTAGGCAGGCCCACTACCAACTAGATGTATAAAAAATATTAAGTACTACCCACTTATCAACGTTTTTAAATACTTTTAGCTTCGCCCTTACGATTTACGTCTCAGCTCCTTATTAGATTCCGATCTCGAAAAGGCGTGTGCTGTTTTACATTTTGGGATCGTTTCTTGTTCGCTACGATTGATGTATTTTATAGCTCGCGACGCCTTAAATCCGTATTCTGCAACAAAAATACTGTAAAAATGTAATAGACTTGGAAGACAACTATAGGTAATCGTTTATGTTCTAATATGCCGACTTGACGACGTTAATATTACGAACCAGCGCGCATTCGAAAGTCAATTATTTTGGGTATGATTTCAGCCCATCCATAAATGAGGCACCATTTTCACGATTGTTAGAGCACCTATTCTCATAACATGAAATCAGCTATCTATGATATTAACAACTATAGTAATAAATAGTATTTAACCAGGCCTGTCCAACTATACTTCGTTTTATTTAAGATTAGAATTATCTGTCAAACGGGTGAACAAAGAAGCAGTCGTCGTAAACCTTCCTTCTTCGATTTCGGCCGATACCACTGAATTTCTCGGAACTTATGTATATACATATCATTTGATATTTACCGATAGCTCAACGCATAGTTTTCACATTTATTATTAATTTGTTGGCAAAACTGTATTTAAAAAAAGTTATAAGTGTTTTATAAGCAAGATGGCGGCAATTTAGAAAAAAGATATATATTGAAAGTTTTCGTTTAGTGTTTGGCGGTTTTTAACAAAGTATTTTTTTTATTTGTAACTAATATCGTACCGATTTTACATTTACTGAATTTAATGAAGTTTACAGTCTAAAATTTAACAATATTTGCATATTTAATCTGGATTACATTATGCACTCCCAATACTGTTAAAAGTCATGCATTTAAGGATTAAAACTATCGGTATAAAAGCGGACACGGTGTCATGAAGACTGAGCAGATAACAATACTAAGACAACCCTACGCATCGGCAACGTCGTTTAGTATTTGTCGCCATTATAGGCGGTCTGGGACGCTCTAATGTAGTTTGAATTTGGTAACAAATTAGAAAATAAAACTCAGATGACATACATAGTTTTATTCACTGTCAGTGGAAGAGTCCGAGGACTCGGAACCACCAACGTTTATAATATTTTTTTCCACAGTGTTATCTATTACATTATCTAATTTCATTTAAAAAAATATATTCTTTTAAAATGTTATATACCGTAGCCAACGATATGCCAGCAGTCTCAGCAGTCTTTTTCACACGTTCCGATTTAGTGGGATATTGCTTTCTATGGCACATTTCTTAATTTGTAAATATTCACCACCATCCGCTTGTCACTGGTAGTCACAGGATTTTGATTTCATCCATTTTAAATGTGCACCAACAAACAAAATATCTAAATAGATCAACAATTAATAACGAAATTGAACAAAAACGATAACAACAATCTTTAAGTAAGCTAACAGCTATATAAAACACAACCGACTCAACCGACAACAATATGAAGTCGAATTACAGACAGTGACATTTTAAAATTGTGTGAAAACTCTGCCTCTTTAGGTTTTTTAATGTACAACCTTTCCATAAAAATTGCAAACGCAATTTATTAAAATTATTATCTTTTCATCTTAGAATATAAATTAACTAACATTTTGTTTCTTATCTGTTCACAACACTGAGTAATGTGTATTAATAAAGCATGATAATAAATTCGTGATATTTAATAACTCATATTTACTGTTCGATCCGCAGAATTTGCCTGTAAAAAAACCTTATATCTCGTTCTACATAGGTCTTTCTAATGCTAAAAAAAACGAAGTATAGCGCATTCGGTTCGAACTGTCAGTGCCACCCCGGGATCAATATCTTCGTACCTACTAATTCGACCGCTGTCAGAGAATTGATTATAACAATGAACAATAAATAAAATAAAAAAATGAAAAATGTAGTAATTGAATATTAAGATTAAGCATATCATTTTTTAAAAGGAAGCTATTACCTTATTTTTAAGAAAAGAAAGAGAGCGCACTTCTACGTGACATTTAGCGTTGGCATTTAGCGTTGCGCGGTGAGAATTTGAACTTAATGGTATCGTGGCAAGAGTCATTACATTATTTCCTTAAACGGGCTTTTGGAGATGGTTTTCTGTACTTATAATAATATGTATTCTGTGCTTCAACGCAATTCATACGTGTTCCTATTAACTACTCTCCCCGCCTCACAGGATAAAAATAGCCGATAGTTATGTTTGTTAACTCGATTAAAGCAATTACAATATTGTTGCAAATCGCGCGTTTATTTTCTATCCGGCTCGCTCTCGCCAATATGCGAGTACGAGCGAGATGGATAAGAAATAAACGCGCGATAATAGAGTCAAAATTATTTTCGTTGTCTTAATAATTAATAATAATAATTAATTAATAAATATCGTGGGACATTTTATACAAATCGATTTAGTCCCACAGTAAGCTCAATTAAGGCTTTGATGTGGATACCAAGCGACGATATATATAATAGATAGATACTCATATAGATACTTAACGAGTACATAGACAGCCATGACCAAGGAACAAATATTTGTGAATATTTGTGTGTCTTATTTTGTGTCCCTAAAAAACTTGACGGAGTGTGGTGATTTTTGTATGAGATGTTTTGTTTTCAATTTCTCATATATAGAATAAAATCTAGCATGAAAAAAAAATACAACTATAACGAATTTTTTTATATACCGAGTTGAAACAGCAACTAAAAGCTTAACAGAGTGGTATGAAACAAGACATCGAAAATAATTTTGACCCAATAACGTAGCGGTAGCTCATGGTAGGGCTACGGATTGTATCCTGCCTCGCGAAGCCAGTAAGTAGTAGTAGTACCTACATATTTATCACTCTCAAGAGTCCACTACTGAGTATAGGCCCCCATTGATCGCAGTAAAGTACGGTCCTGCGCAAACCGCGTATCCATAAGATCTCAGCGACTTTTAGAGTGTTTTCACAATGCAATAACCAAACAGTGTGCAGGGTGCTTAGACTAGTTGCCAATCCCTAACGCTTAATCGTCAATCGTAAACGAAAGGCAGCTAACTGTCGCACTGATATGAAAGAGTGATAGAGAGGGAAAACTACGATACGCTAGCAAGCGCTAGCGATTGGCAACTTGGCTAAGCATCCTGGTTAGCTTTCAGTAGCGCAGCTTTTTTTACTTTTTTTTACACCACGTTGGTGACAAACAAGTATACGGCCCGCCTGACGGAAAGCGGTCACCGTAACCTATAGACGCCTGAAACCCCCAGGGGTGTCACATGCGCATTGCCGACCCATTAAGAACTTGTAAGAACACTTGAAGAACCCCATATTAACATAAAACATGGAAATAGGAAAAGCAAATAAAACTATAGGAATTTTTTTTTTGTTATCTAAAATAATCAAGTTCCGTGATGTCACGGAACGTTTATAAACAAAAATAAATTGAGTCCGCTTCCATACTATGCAACAGCAGCAACTGCAATAGGTACGGTTACTCAAAAATCTGACCTACCACTTTTCAACCCTATTCTGTGATAATAAAGTCGTAAAACTACAGAGTACTCGTGGTAACGAGTAGGCAAGTAACGTTTACGTTATCGTTTGCTCGATATGTAACGTAGTCCGATACGTTCGCTTCAATACATGGATGCTTAGCCAAGTTGCCAATCGCTAACGCTTAGTAGGTACACCATCTGTACTAAAATAGTACATTACGACACAAGTGCGAAAAACATTGCGAATTTCATGTTTTTGCACGTTTCTCGTACGACTAAAAAATGTCGTATCGGTCGTGTTTTAAAACATCGCCACCCGTTTCGAATTTCATGTTTTGCGCACTTGTGTCGTAATGTACTAGTATGCATCACGGTCGGTAAGCGGAATACTAACTCGTGTCATTAAATGCCCTCCGTCTACGGCGTCGGGCTTCTAACACTCTCATTAGTAATTCCGTACTTACCCAATGATATATAAGTAAAGATACGTTATACTCTAACAAATTGAGCGAAATAAATACTTCACATCATACACCTACAATTTATTGACAGTTGACATACGCCTATCTTCATACTTCAAAATGCGTAAAAGAGATGGCAAAATACATGTAGGAAGTGGAGGCGAAAGTAAACTCTTATTACTGATAATTATTATATTTTAGAACAGAAAATAAACTACAAGCACGTAACAGCCGTCTTTCAATCGAGCAGATGACAATCGTTCTCCCTCTCCGCCGTCTCAGGTCATTCATGCTATCCCTTTCATACTCGTATACATTATTTATATTTGTCTCATTCACTCGCAATACAACATTCTTACGTTCCGTTTCACTCAATCCTACAGTCGGCTGGTCCTGACACATTGACTGGTCTCCAGTCTAATAACATTACAGTTTTACATGGCAGCGTCATACTGTTAACACATTATTTACTTTAACAAACCGTAAAATAACAGAACAATATGTAGGCTTAAATAATGCAACAAGCAGGTTACCTTGGCAACAGTTAACTCTTTACATTATCAATACATCCAAGGTCTGAAACATGAACCATATCTCTAAATCTAAGTCTATGTGAGCATAACAACGGTATAGGTACATAAAACAACGTAGGTGGGGCACTGTATAAATAAACGCAGTTTCCCCGAAAATCATGCAATAATTTGATTAATGACCATAATTACCTGTGGCCAACTCTACCTATTCCACACGTGTAGGCCATCTCTTCATATGATCGCAAGAAGTTGTAGTATTGCGGGAACCTTCAGTGGCATCGTCTAACTTCTGCACCTGATATCTATCTCGTCCCATGACCCTCGTGACTCGGTATGGACCTAGGTATTTAGGCTTCAACTTCATTCCGACTCCGAACTGGGTCCTCTTTATAGCGACAAGGTCGCCTTCCTTGTACTTGGAACTCTCCTTTCGCTTCTTATTAAAGGTTCGCCTATTTTCTTCCTGTACCTTTAATATCTGCTCTTTCGCTTTCAGTCTATTTTCTTCTCGGGTCAGCATGTAGCTGTCTCGGTTTTCTTGCTCAAGTAATTCATAGATCTCTGTATCTTCCTTAAGCTTCATTTTGGTACCAATAAGTAGCTCAAACGGTGATGTGTTTATGCTGCGCTGGTAGGTACTATTTATGCATCTTTGCACTTGACT
Source organism: Thaumatotibia leucotreta (assembly GCA_025490895.1). NCBI lineage: Eukaryota > Metazoa > Arthropoda > Insecta > Lepidoptera > Tortricidae > Thaumatotibia > Thaumatotibia leucotreta. The sequence goes on along the minus strand of JALPQI010005129.1, from coordinate 10,993 downwards.
GACATGTCGATACCATTGTGCAGGATCTTCTATACACAACTTGGTTAAAATCGAGGTCAACGACCTATGGATGATCTCCACCTGTCCGTTCGAACGTGGAACACCGGTCGTTATCTTAATATGCTCTATTCCTTCATCAGAGCAATAGTCTTGAAACTCGTTACTCGTGAATGCCGTGCCTCGGTCCGTTATTATTCTGACTGGGTTGCCAAAACATTGCTGGTGAATCCTCAACTTCTCAATTGTTTCTTTGCTTGTGGTACTTCGCACTGGAAACAACCAGACAAACTTGGTAAATGCATCCACTATGGTCAGTATGTGGTTGTATAGCTTTTTGGTTTCCGTCATGGGCCCTATATGATCAGCATGCAGGGTATACAATGGTATCTCATCTTTCTCAATACTGTGTAAGAATCCTTCTTGCTTACCACTTTTCTTGGTAGCGAGTAAACAGGGAATACATGACACTATGTGGTTTTCAACCTTCTTTTCTAAGCTTTCGATGTAGTAATCCTTACTTATTAATTCCATCATTTTCTTCTTCGCAAAATGACCTTGATCATGTGCCCTTTTAATTATCTCTCTTTCTAGTTCTACTGGAACCACCAGATGTCTCCCTTCACCCTTGTAGAGTAAACCATGGTCCAGATAGTAGTCTTTGTAAGATTCATTTCTTCTTAGTAGCTCCATTATTGCTTTCAGACCCTCATCATTATCCTGAGCTATTCTGAGCTGCTCATGAATGGAACTATTTTTCATAAAGGCGACACACGGGTTTCTGCTTAGCGCATCCACATGCTGCATCTTGCTTCCTTCCCTATGCTCAATCTCGAAATCATACTCTTGTAGAAGTAGAATCCATCTTGCAACCTGAGTTGACATAACTAGATCCCTCTTGTTCAGAGTCATCTGGAACGCCTTACAGTCAGTGACTATTTTAAAGTGTGTGCCAAATAGGTAACACCGGAACTTCTTAGCTCCTTCTATTATGGCAAGCGCTTCTAACTGGTAACTGGTGTATCTACTTTCAGCTAGAGTTGTCTTCCGACTCATGTAGTATACAGGATGTAACTGTGCATCCTCTCCTTTCTGGAGCAAAATTGCTGATATGGCTACCTTTGAGGCATCTGTATGCATCTCTGAACTCAGCTTCGGGTTGAACAGTCTTAGTACTGGTTGACTGGTCAACTTATTCTTCAACTCCCTGAACGCTGCTCTGCATGACTCATCAAACACATATTCATTTTCTTTCCTGAGCAAATCTGTAAGGGGCTTTGCTATCAGCGCAAAATCTTTAATGTACTTCCGGAAGTAGGAAGTCAAACCAATGAAGCTCTGCAATTGCTTTGTGTTGGTAGGCTCTGGAAATCTTGCTACAGCATCGGTCTTCTCTGGTGAGGGCTTCACCTGTCCATCCTGGATTATATGCCCTAAATACTCGACTTGTTTCTGGACTAACTGAGACTTCTTCCAATTTATTTCGAGCCCATATTCCGAAGCCACATCCAGTACCTCTTTCAGTCTGCTCACTGCTTCCTCTTCGGTTGCTGCGGGAATAATCAAATCGTCAATGAAAATTAAAACAATCCCCTTAGCTATTTGGTTCCTAAAAATGGCAGTGATAAATCTCGTGAACACCTTAGGACAGAGGGAGAGCCCAAAAGGAGCCCTGAGGAACTCGAACTGCCCTGTCGCTGTGACAAATGAGGTGAATTTGACAGATTCTTCATCCACCGGCAAATGAAAATACCCGTTTTTCAAATCCAATGTACTGAAAACCCTTGCTCCTACCAATCTGTCAATATGGTCCTCTATCACTGGCATAGGATATTCGTCTTTCACCATTTTCTGGTTAATACGTCGATAATCAATACACACCCTAGTACTTCCATCCTTTTTCCTGACAAGCACCAAAGGACTGGCATATTCGGAAAAGCTTACCCGTACAACACCATCGTCGAGCCACTTAGCCACTTGTCGGTCAACCTCTTCTTGCTCGGCTGGAGCCAACCTTCTGGGTCGTTGTGCAACCGGAATGTCATCCTTCAACACAATCTTCAACTTGACGGGCGCTTCCTTCGTCTTACGCGGTATGTACGACTCCACCAGCTTATTCACCTCGCTCTCAACATCTGGGTTCAATGGACCTGTAACCAAGGAATCACACACGCTTATGTCATACACCCACCTACCGACTGGGGTTAACCATACGTTGTTATGCTCCATGACTACAATACAACGCTCTAACAAATCCTGTCCAAGAAGCATAGCGTAAGGCATAGCACTAGTAGGAACTACATAGAACAAAACGTCATTATACCATTGTCCGTCTATTTCAATGTCCAAATCGATCAGCCCGTAACACTTTACTTTGTTTGCACCTAGTCCCAATAGCGCAGTCTCTCTATTGTCCAACTCTCGCGCACCGAGATCGCTATAGCAAGCGATTGACATCACGTTCACATCACTTCCAGAGTCAACCAAAGCTACGATGTTTTTCTTTAACACTGTAACTCGTTTAACCGGCTTATTTCTGTTCATCAAACTCCGGCAGCCATGATTATTGTTGTCCCCTTTGACGGCTGTCAGACAGTGATCCGCCATTACGGTCGATTCGCCAATCGCGTCACCGCAACTAGTGATGCGACCATCACTCACAGAACCGTAAAAAGTTCGTTTCGCTGCGACACTAGCGCCACTCGTTCCGTTTGACCATTTCTTCGCAGTGCTGCCACCTTCATCGCTCGACGCTGCTTTCATGTCGTTCCTGCCGTGTGAAGTTGCAGAGACAGATGATTGCGAAACAGCTGTTTTACATGCCGATGCGATGTGTCCGAACTCGTTGCACTTGAAACACTTCAGACCCTTCTGCTTATGCGGGCACTCCGCCGACGTATGACTTCTCTCTCCACAGCTATAACAGCGCACACCTCGCCCGGGACCGGGAGCCTTCTCGCTCGACCGACCTGCATCGCGGTTATAACTCGAACCCGCCATATTAGTCTTTAACTGCTCATATATTTTCAGCTTTTCTTTAAGATCGCTGTATGTCGTAACACCGTATAACATTATCTTGTTGACCTCTTGATCTTTTATGCCTTCCACGATGTACTTTATGGCTACGTAGTCAGCCATCTTCCCTCTTTTGCCTAATTCCTTCATCGTAAACATGTATTCTAAACATGATTCACTAGGTTTCTTGCGTCGGGAACTCATCAACTCGTGTATAGCTTTAGCATCGATGTTGTCGGGGAACTCCTTGAGTACTGCAGCTTTGAAATCATCCCAAGTCTTAAAGATGCGCTCCGCTCGAAACCACAGTAACGCCGTTCCCGCCAACGACCGTCTCGCCATCAGCAACTGTTGCAACGGCGTCCACCCACACAGTTCAGAGCTATCCTCCACGTCCTGCACCCACCTGGCCGCAGGATACGTCTTCTCCTGGCCGGTGAACTTCGGAATAAGCCCTTCGGTAAGGTGTAACATTGCCGCACCACAGTCATTTCGCGACGTTCCCATCTTCTCTTCGTCGAAATCTGCTTGTCTGCTGTTACGTCTGGAACCTGGAGACATGTGTACCCCTGGATTCGCTGCAATTCAACGTCTTAACCGTCTTCAAGTTTTGAATGCAGGACTCGTAGGTAGTTACAACCGTAGTCTAACGGTACTTCTTTGTTCGTTAGTAGTCTTCGAAAAATCACACTATTTTCCCGTCTTTTCCTTTTACTTTTGTAGATCTCGCTTCTGACACCACTGTAGGAAGTGGAGGCGAAAGTAAACTCTTGTTACTGATAATTATTATATTTTAGAAAAGAGAATAAAACTACAAGCACGTAACAGCCGTCTTTCAATCGAGCAGATGACAATCGTTCTCCCTCTCCGCCGTCTCAGGTCATTCATGCTATCCCTTTCATACTCGTATACATTATTTATATTTGTCTCATTCACTCGCAATACAACATTCTTACGTTCCGTTTCACTCAATCCTACATACATATACTCGTATTTAATAAATAAAAAAGAGACAACTAGCATTTGACAATCGCGCGTGCATTCTAGTATTGATAAACATTGTTTTATCTTTGTTACTCTCGTTCTTAAACAGCATAAGGTTGTCTTTTTCTCTAAGTCAGTCAAAAACGTCAAAATGGCGTCCTATTTATTTTCAATAAATATAATAAAATAGAAAAAAATATGTAATTCAGTTTAATTGCGCATGATGTGTGATGCTAAGGGCATTTTTGCATTTTATTTTGTGGTTTTCACTATTGTATAACATAAAATGACATTTTAGGGCGCAGTTCATGTGATTTGCGAGAACTCGGCAGTGGTACACACCTCTCGGTGGTCTGGGTAGGACTAAGAGCGATTGTTAGAATTATCACAATCTGAGCGCTTCACTTTTAGAGCCGGTGTAACATATCTTTACTTATTATATCATTGTACTTACCTCCATTGATGCACAATGTATTTTTCATCACACTTGCTGTCTAAGCGCGCCATTGCTTGCGCGCGTAGCGGGAGTAATAGAAAAGTGAAATTCCCTAGGGAGTAATAGAAATGTCAGTACGTCATTTAATAATATTTTGTTTTAAAACTTATTTTTTTGTCGGCAAGTCTGATGAAAAACATTGTATGCATCACGGTCGGTAAGCGGAATACTTAATCGATTCATTAAAAACCCTTCGCCTACCGTGTCGGGCTTCTAACATTCTCTTTAGTAATTCTTACCTCCCTTGATGCACAATGTACTATTTTAATAGTGCCTAAACGAAAATATGAATTTCACGTTCAAGTGAAGTGGTCATACTCGTACTCGTACGAGTATATAAATATAAAGTGCAATTTATGATAGGTTAAGTCACATTTTATGATGCGATCGGTCATTCGAATACTTTTACCGTTCAGTTTGAGTGACCCCAGTTTAATTTCATAGCTACCTACCCCCGATATTTATTGGCTATCCCTCGTGAAGAGGTTGCATTATTTATGTCCAACGTCTTTATCTAACTCCTTAATTGTACATCATAATCAGGGATCGGACAAATGTGTGTCATTGTTCGCAATAATATAGACATGGCACCAAATTTGATTGAATGAATAATTAAACGAATAATTTCTTGAAATTTGATTTCGAAGCTTTGCGGGGTCTATTCACAAAGGACCGGTGTCAAAAAGGTAATTTTCTGAAAATGATTAAATGAATAATTATTCAATCAACTTTGGAGTCATGTCCATATTATTGCGAACAATGACGCACAATTGTCCGATCTCTGATCATAATTGAATACGGTGATGACATTGGGGTTACAAAATGCTACATACCATAATTTTCTCTTTATTTTGTGGAACAACTCAAATTGTTTTATAAAATATTTTAAGACTTGTATTTTTTATGTAATAATACTACTACGAGTATGCATGTACATTTAAATACTAAATGTCGTATACCATAAAAAAAAGCCGGCCAAGTGCGTGTCAGACTCGCGCGCGAAGGGTTCCCTACCATTATTATTAAAAAAATACAGTTAAATCAACCTACCTCAAAAAACTATAGGAGATAATTTAATCAAACTAAAAGTCGTTGATAGAGTTTATGTGCATAACATATATTTTTTTTAGAATTTTATATCGCGTAGTTGAAAAAATAGAGGGGGGGGGATACATTTTTCAAACTTTGAGAGCTGATTTCTCGAAAACGATTTGCTTAAATAAAAATGAGATTTATAAACCTTCGTATCATTTTCAAAGACCTTTCTATTAATACGTACCCCACACGCTTATATACAACTAAAAAAAAATTTCTATCCCTCAGTTACATGTATGGAGGGTCCATTTTTTACAATTTAGTATCATAATCCTGTAGCGGTTCATACAACACATATCCTTACCAAATTTCGTTACTGTAGCATTTATAGTTTCCGAGTAAATCGGCTGTGACAGACGGACAGACGGACATGACGAATCTATAAGGGTTCCGTTTTTGCCATTTTGGCTACGGAAACCTAAAAACGAAATTTATCAACGCCAGAGGTGGGATTTGAACCCAATCCATGTCCTATCAGTCTCAGCTGAGGACGTGGGTTCAAGTTTTCTTTGCTCTCGTTTTATTTGCTTTGCTTTTAATAGTTGCTTTTAATGAAAGGACAACTCCGCTGGTGTGGACACCTTGTTCGCATGGAATGGAGTCTACCAGGTTGCCTAAAGCAATCTTTTACTCTGAGCTTTGCTCAGGTAAGCGCAAACCAGGTGGTCAGTATCTGCGATACAGGGATGTCTTGAAGCGCCACCTGACTGCTACTAAATTGTCCAGTGAATCGTGGGAGGAACTTGCTACTCGGAGGTCGGAATGGCGAACTGCTGTCAAATCGGGCTTAGTAAATTTTGAACGCGCTCGTCTTGAAGACCTTGACGCCAAACGTCAGCTCCGCAAAACTCGGCCCAAGCCCTCCTACAACTACACTTACGATCGTACTGGGAATCTGTATTGTGTTTCATGCAATAGAACTTTTAAAACCAAGTTTGGGTTTGCTAGTCACGCCCGCGCGCATGAAAGAGCTAGCAAAAACTAGCCAGGGTGTCGCCGTCGACGGACACGTCTGGGAGGACATCATCATCATCATCATTTTAATAGTTCCATGATTTATGTATGAAAAAGCTGCGCAATACAGATACCAACAAAAAATTAAGTATGTTAAAAATTATTAACTTTCAGACTTTTACTCAGTCATTTTAATACTAAAACATTTACATAATAAACTTCGACCAATCAAAAGTTTGTTCCCTAAACCCTTTGACATATATTATTTTACTGAACATATTGTCTGTTTGTTCAACCAAGTTCCGTAAGAGTAAGGGTACGGCTCCAATGACGCGGGGCGGAGCGGAGCTGTCAAAGTCAAACTATTCTTTATTCAAGTAGGCTTATAATAAGCATTTTCGAATCTTCTGACATTGTCAAGAGAGAGAAAAAAATCTACTACTGCTTCTAGCCCTACATCGTTCCTGAGAAGAACCAGTAAGAAACTCAGGTGGACTTATTTTTTCAAAACTGTATAATAATACATCTTATTAAAATAACATGCAATAAAGAATTTATTACATAAAAAAATTGACTTTTATAGACATTATTATAAAAAACCTAACTTAAAAAGAGAGATAAATAAAGGATAATAATAATAAACAAAACTAATGTGTGAATCACTGTGGGAGCTCGGCCAATGAGAGCGCAACACAGTGTTTTGAATTCGAATTTGAAGAATGTAATTGGTCAATTTTGCACAGCTCCGCTCCGCTCCGCGTCAGTGGAGCCGCACCCTAAGACAGTGAGCGTTTGTTGGAAAGACCAACTTTACGGCCCGCGTCTTGCGTCCGGAATATATCACCGGGAAATGTTACTTTTCCGTTACTTAAATGAAAACATCTCGCGGAATAGGTATCTTCTGTTTTAGTTTATTTAGGACTGATTTTTCAATCCTCAGTTAAAAGTATCCGTCAGTTAAAAGTATTACCATCCTTATCGCTGGTCATCAGTCAAAAAAGGATAGAGCTAACATTTATTTGACAGTTACTGTTAACTGGGGATTGAAAAATCAGTACCTACTTAGTGTCTTATCTCTGTCATATAACAAATAAAAACATTCTTATTCTTATTCTTCTTTCAGGCTTTATAATCTTAGGCAACAGATTATTGATGAAATCAAAAACACAGTTCTCAAAAACTGTCTTATACCAATTTTAGTTATTTTTACAGTTTTGGGTTTCTCTCACTCACTTGACCCGGTTTATGTTATTGCAATTATGACCCACTTATTCATAAATGTCTCCTAACTTAACAAGCCGCTAAGTATTGTTTGTCCCTTTCGGTTTACACATTGATAAGTTCAAAAGGGAAAAACGGGTCAAACGCAAACCCGTGTTCGGAGTCTTTTCGGTGGACAATCTAAAAGTTAAGGCCTATAAAGCTTGATTTTCTTATGAAAGCCTTATCTTCATTAAGACGTACTTCTTTTTCATTACGTTGTACAATAAAAATCATTACTACCTGTCCACAGGCTGTTAACTATCGTCTACACGAAAAAAAAGTGCGTGTTCAGCTGAACTGTAGAGCCCCTCTTTCCTGTGGCCAATAGTAAGCAACTGGAGTGTAGTCGTGATTTTTATCATACAATTCAATAGGATAGGAGTGCCTTTAAATGACAATAAGGGTTTAATAAGAATAGTAACTCTCATAGTCCTTAACTTAAAATTTCCACCGGAAAGACTCATAACATGATTTTGAGTTTGACCCAAACAATACTTAGCGGTTTGCTAAGTTAGGAGACGTTTATGAATAAGGGGGTTAGACAGCAACGTAATGAACGTAGCGTCTATTGCTCATTGCACTTAAAACCTTTTCCGTATCAAAACATCCATATTTATCCCGCAGACATTCGGATCACCGCTATTCATATAGCTTATCAAGTAATGAAGGCTCTGAAAAGCCAGTACGTACATACTTTCCTATTCTTACCATTGAACGAACCCTAACTACTTTGACTGATCATTCGTGACTCCTATTACAATGTGTATAAAGTTCACTCTTGATCAGTTAACGGTGTTGACGATGGTAAGGTACAGAGGTTAGGTTACACTGGTTTTTTGAACGAATCACAGGCGGCAAATAAGAGAATGGGGCAGCTTATCTCCTCGGGAGACAAAGACGAACGGCCGCAATCAGGGCACGTATACTGTCCAAAAATCTTACGTGAGAATTTTAGCGGAGTGTAACTTTATTCTTTCCCGTTCTTTTTTATTTATTTTTCGTATCTTTACACGTACACAATGTGTAAAAACGTTGCTTTAGAATGGCCGAATGGGAATTATTAATATTATGATGATCATTTCTGCCATCAGTACCTATAGGTATTTTATATATGATACGAAAAAAATGCCTTGCATAAAATGGTATGATTTTAAAGAAAAAATTACGACATTAACATAAAATACCACCACGGAAATGAAATTTACATTTCTAAATATTTTTAAACGTGATTGCTGTAAAGAAACTAATATTCATATAACATAAGTTCCAGACATCTTTCTACCACTAAATATAGATCTAATAAATTAATACCTCACCTTGGTAATTGGTATCATGAAGGGCCAATTCAATTAGTGCGGGCATTAAGTATATACCTACGTCAAGTATCAGACAATTTTACCACCGCCAACCACCTTTCGCCTTTCACAGGTAGATAACTAAATAGGGTCACTTTATAGATTCGTCCACATTAGGCAACCATAGAACATCAGAGATGAACAGACGAACACCCTGTTTAATACAAAACTTTCGAAATATTTAGGGGATAGCTGTTTTTATTCATTGCAGGAGTTTATAGATAATTAGTATATTTTACAGTATTTAGTTAATATAGAGATAGATATAAGGTTGAATTATATGTTACGTTTTATAAAATACATAACAAATACATTTTCATATGTGTGCTTAAGCCAAACTATTTAATGTAAGTAACTTAGTTTATTAATCGTAATGTATTGTGTTGCAGTGCCCTACAGGGTTTCATAGCTGAACAAATAAAATGTATCATCATGTACTACCTGTGAGCCTGTGACAGCAATAAATATACTGAATACTGAATGCCTAAGCAATTACTAGATTATTAATTCAATATACCTCTCAGGTCTACACAAGAGCAAAACAATTAATTCTAATAAAAAATTATAAAAGTTAAAATAAAATCACCTTCAAAAATACGCTGGAACTAAGTAAAAAATAATTATGAAATAAAATGGTATTGCTCGGTGCCCTATTGATCTCTTTGAAGTCTGTGCCAAGTCAAATACGTTTACGAGTGGGTACATATATGTACTTGATAGAGCTTTGTAACTTATTATTATTATTATTATTGATGTATTGGGCCAGTCTATGCCGCTTCGACCAATCGGTTGATCTATTGTGGCGGCCCTTTGTATTTTAAAGATTGTTACTTATTCCCGTTGAGTCCAGAAATTTCCAGATTCTTTGGGCTGTAATGCTGTGTACCTCATATGGTTGCAGTATGTGCCTACCTAGGTGGATACTTCTTTTATGCATTAATGGTCCGCAGGAGCAGAGGATATGCATCGCAGTTTCTTCCTCTTCCTGGCAGAACCTGCATAGTGCTTCTTGTTTCTTACCCATTAGAAACATGTGTTTGTTCAGTTTGCAGTGGCCGGTTACAATTCTGACCCGGATATCAAATGCTTCAGCTTTGTAACTTACTGTCACTCCGATTATGTAACGGTGTTTGCATGCCTATAATATTTAATGAATCAGATTATCAGCTTACCTTACCAATACGCGACGATGACTACTACACACAAATACTTGGAACAGCTTTCGAAAATGTATAAAATATGTTATATTTCAAGAATTATTCCCAAATCGTAATCGTTAGGGAGTTGTACCTTCCATCACCATCTCACCAACATAAGACGATGACTATAAGACGAAAATACTTGAATAACTTCCAAAATACATGAAATTAAGTAGTTTTTTTATAGCCTTGATATTGTGTGGCGATTCAAAATTTAGCCTATTTGAATAAAGAATCATCTGACTGAATGCTAACAATAGTTTTGTGTTGTCATTTAGACAGTCACATCATCAGCCTATCTCAGTCCACTCCTGGACGTAGGCCTCTCCTATTAACTATGCGTATAGACGCATTAGAAGGTAAATGCCTATAATTGCCACGCTGGGCAACCTGATAGGCAATCGCAGGAATGTATTCACTATGATGACGCTGCTGCACATCATCAATCTTCTGTCAACGAATAGTTAGTGACTATTCAATCCATAGTCACCTCTAGATTACGACAACCACGGGAAGAATTGGGTTGGTGACAAACGTATTCTTACTGCCGTCACCACGCGGCTAACATCACTAATTCTTTATTCTTTTGTTCCAGAACCTCAAGAACCAGATAATGACCACAAACCTGTGGGTGT